>CAUYQG010054089.1:0-61309 GCA_963574415.1 Tarsius wallacei | reverse complement strand
CGTGTACAGGTATCTTTTGTGTAGAATGATTTGAGTTCTTCTGGGTATATTCCCAATAGGGGGATTGCTGGGTCATATGGAAGGTCAATTTCTAGTTCTTTCAGAAACCGCCACACTGTCTTCCAAAGAGGTTGCACTAGTCTGCATTCCCACCAGCTGTGTAGAAGGGTTCGGAAAGTAGTATTATAGAAAATAGTCTATCTCTGTAATACTTTCTATCTTTCAAAACATGTTTGTGTACATTATCTGTGCATTACCTCACTCGAGTCTCACAGTATCCTCCATGAGATATAGAAAGCCATGTTGGTAAGAAAATGGAAGAAACATAGATTCACTCATGGTCCTGCTGGTAATTCATGCTAAATTGAGAAACAGCTATGAGGTCCCCTGTAATCCCTTTAGTACTTTGTTATCTAAACCCAGCATTCATTTGGAATTTTGAATGCCCTGCTTGGTTTTCGGAGAATACTCATCTAATTTATTTCAGGATAGGATTAAATAACCTTTAACAGACAAACTCTAAAGTGGACAGACAGAGGGGAAAGAGATAGCAGTTGGGAATGTTGGGCTGGGGAAGGAAGTCCAGGTTGAAATCAACATTTTTCTGTGAAAAATCTACTGTGGGGCAATCAAAGGCACGTATGTATAAGCTTTGTAATTAAGTGCATTATAATACAAATTTATGTCTGTTTCTCGCAAAATAATTTTGTAATTAAGTGCATTATAATACAAATTTATGTCTGTTTCTCGCAAAATAATTAAGTGCATTATAATACAAATTTATTTCTGCTTCTCGCAAAATAATTTTTGTTTGCAGTGCAAAAAGTGACGTTTAAAATAATCAGTTATGGGTGACTTTATAGTGCTTCTAGTGTCCTTCTTTAATCTTCCTAAATGTTAAAAATTTGCTACAATAAATATATACTTAAATCAATATAAAAACACTTATAAAAATAAAATATGGTCCTACGTCAGAAAGTCAGGTAGAAAGTCTTCTAAAAATTATTGAAAACAGGAAAAATATTGAATAATAAAAAATTAGAAATGTGTATAACTCTTAGGAGAAAATACTCTTTAGTACATTAAATATATCAAGAACTCAACTAATTAATGATATTTGGTAATTGGTAAGAGAAAGAGAAAATTTGTTTTTCTTCACGACTAAGATAACCACATTTACACTCGAGGTTTTCTTTTCCCCAGACCCACCAAGGACTAGTTTCTTCCTCTTAATTCTTTTGATTTTGACTTCTTCTCAGTGAGAAAAGATTAAACATAAAATATAATGTTATGTTTGCATCTTAAATCAGCTGTAGTAATTTGTCTCTCACTTTTTTGAGGTTGAAATGTGGCACTTTAAGGAAGGAAAATCTAATACATTGTTTCTTTATAACAAATATAATTTTTCTTTTAAATTCTAGAAATAGGTCTGTTGGGCATAACTTTACCATACTCTGGTGCTTCACAACCAAATAAATTGTTTCCCTGGATTTTTGAAGCCTGTCCATCTTATTTACATTTTCCTCAAAGCTATTCCGATGGCCTGTTTTATAGTTGGTTTGTATGTACATAAAAATATGCTGGACTTAGTTCAAGCTCAGCGTACAGAAGTGTGGGTATTTCCATCGCATGGCTGCCACTGGGCACGGTTGCTTTGTTGAGCTAATGATCTCACTATCTTTAGTTTCTCTAACTATAAAATGAGAATGATTATACTTACAAAAACTCTGTTGGTTAAATTATTGAAGGTCTTTAGTTGAATTATATCTGTATTTTTCTGGTATAATTTTTAGCAGCCTGGTTTAAAAAATAAAAACAAAAACCCAAGTTGAATTCTCCTCCTTAATACAGTGTTTTACATCTATACATCTACACTTCAAATAAAGATTTTACAACAAAAATTCACTGGGACATTTCTATTTTAAAATTGTATGAAACTATATCAGAAATTAGTATATGATGAACATTCATATGGTTAATATATACTAAACCATATATCATTGTGTACTAACTACACATAAATGAACTCTAAGGAATACTAATTAGGTACAAGTTTATTAGAATGTGAAAAGCACTGAACAAATATGTACTTGTAGAAGTCTTCTAGCTTATTATTGTAGAATCACTAAAAATTAGGGCTGTAATTCATAGATAATCTAAGCTGGCACGTTCTAGATCTATTAAATAATATGAGGGTTATAAGGAAAGACTTCCTATGGTCAGATAACTTTGGGAAATGCTGGGATAATCAGTTAGATGGGCTTCTTTCATGGTAGTCTTCTCTGTTGGGTTTTCCAAAAGGGTACAATTGCAGAACTCTTTCATTACAGAATATCTTTTGGGACAAGTGTTTTGTAGAATGCACTTTGAGAAATACTGTTTTACTCCAGCCTTTTCATTTTCCAGATGAGAAACCGAGACCAACAGTGGTTAAGTGGCTTGCCACATTTCTCTAGAGGTGAAGCTGATGCAAGCCTGGGATATTGAACACTATCTGATGTACTATCTACCACAATATTGCCCTCCAGATCTCACCTAAGTGGTGTTAGCCACCGAAGCATTTTGTTCCTACATTGTGTAGGGGAGAAGATACTACATACAGCATGCTTCTGGAATTGTTTGTTGTTGTTGTTGTTGTTGTTTGGTTAGTGAATTTTTTAATTACTTTATTTTAAAGATGTGGGGTACAATTCAGGGTTAGGTATACAAATGTTCATTATGCAGGTACCCTTGTTGATGAGGTGTGTCTCCCCTCCCCCGGCAGATTCCTACTACTGGAATTGTTTATTCAGGCTTTAGCATGCTTCATAGCCACACTGGCTCTGTGCTCCATAATTCAAGTTCTGGAATGCCTGATGAGTTACTAAGTCCATGAGCCTTGAATTTGTCACCCAGTGCCTACTATGTATTATAAAAAGATGCTGATTTTTGAGATGAATCTGCTGGGGTTCAAAATGCAGCTTTACCACTTAGCTGTGTGCTGTTGAGGCAAGTGACTTAGCGTCTCCAAGCCTCAGTCTCATATCCATAACATGGGGCTAATACTTTGCATAGTGTAGGTAACTTCAGATATAGCTGAAGATCCTGTCTAGTAAAGGCACTAAGTAAATGGGGCCTATTTTTATTATTTAACAATGCTTGAAGGAGACACATAATCATTGTGTAGTTCTGATATTGATTGCAGTCCTTTCATTGTAGGACATGGTGGACATTTTTGTTGCAATTTTGCTGATAGGGGTACCTCTTCTGCTTCTCTTTTGCTTCACCATCTGGTTCTTGGGTCTCTGAAGACCCTTGTGAGTACCCTGTATTGGCACCTGCCATGTCCTGTTTTTGTGCATGCTAAACACTGTTTCGTATTGGACCCATCACTTTCTTTATTTTATTTTTTTATTATAAAGATGTGGGGTACCATTCAGGGTCAGGTATACAAACATTGATTATGCAGGTACCCCTGTTGATGAGGTATGCCCCTCCCTCCCCTAGCAGTTTCCCTCAACTGCCAATCCCACCCCCCTCCCCTGACAGTTACCCATTACTGACAATCGCTTTCTTATACTATTATAATTGTTCGAGCTTCACTTATAAGTAAGAACATATGGTACTCTGTTCTTTGTTTCTGTGATAGATCACTGAGGTCCAGTCACTTTCGTCTTTCAGGACTGGTAAACAAATTGCAGAGAAGTCTCAACTTCTTCCATTGCAGTGGTAATAATTCCAGATTTTCAAAGTAAGAAGTCGGCATCAACTATTTTATTTCTCACCTGCACAGGCTATTTCTGTTCCTGTTTGCTGCTGCAGAGATCCTTGCACAGGTTGAGGTTGTAACACTCTTACATTTCTGCAGGCAGTTGTGTAAATACATGTTGGAAAATCCTTTCTTCACTCCAGCAGGGATTTCACAGACTACTATGACGCTTGGCAGGGAGAGGACGACTTCCAAGCCCAGTGCTACTTGAAAGAGGCCCTCCCCCATCACTTATAAGTCTGTACTCAGTGGTTACTGTTTGTGACACATTTTCAAATGGACCCCCCAGTGGCTGCAGCTGTGATTAAAAGCTGTCTGCTCTCTGCCTCACTGGGGTTTTGCTGTTTAACCATGTTATGCACATATATATACATGTGGGCTACAGCTGCATCATGCAATGTTTTGTAAGATGAAAAAAATCAAGTGAGTACTTGAATGACAAACTCCTGACTTTTCGAAGCTCAAGTCAGTGAGAGGCACTAGTTGGGAACCTAGCCATGTATGCAGCACATAAAAGTAATTTAAGGAAGAAAAGCTAATGGTCAGTGAATATATACCATCTGCCGGCACATGCTTTGCACACATCAGCCAGACAGAACATCTTAAAGATTTAAGTGCACTTGAACTCAGCAGCTGCATTTCAGCTCCTTAGTGTGATTCGGGCTTCAGTTTGACCCTTCACAAATAAAGTAAGAGTAGAATATTTTTCTTTAAGTTTAACCACATATTCACTGCCACATTAATAATCATGTTTGGTTTATCATAAGAATGCTATTCTTTACATAAGTTTATCATTAACATTGCCTTTAAGAATGCTCAAATGAGCAGTGCAGTGACAGAGACCGGGTGTCTCAAAGGCACAAGTCACACCCCTTCGTTTAGATTAGGGAGATTGAGTGTTCAACCTTTTTTAAAGTAAAAAGAGTGTGCAGTACTAGAATTTAAGCTGAGCTTTTTACATCATGTGACGTGTGTAGTTATGAACACCATGAGGTCAAGCAACCAGCATTGTTGCCTTCCTTACCCCACCCTGCCCACCAGAACCGAATCAGAACTCAAACAAGCATTCTTTCTTGGATATATAAGACAGACATTTGGGGAAATTTTGAGAATTGTGTGTCTCCTTTCCCCTCTGCCTTCTTTCCTCCCTCCCCCAAGTTTCAAGCACTTCAGAAACCAGCAATCAGACCCAGTAAACAAAATGCTAATCTATCACCAGCAAATTCAGGCTGACAATACTGTGAATCGACCCCATTGATTACATTGATTATGTTTCAAATATTTACAATATGGTGAGACAAGCCTAATTTATTTTCTAAAGAGTTCAAGGTAGGCATCACCATTTCAGAGGGGTGAAAACAATGGAGGAATGTTTGTGGTTGCTATCTGCAATAATCTGATGCTGACAGAGAGTAGTATTTTATTTAGTAATTAACAGTGTAAAGGGGAGAGGAGCTGTCATGTTGGTTCTTAAGCTGGGGAATGTGATGAAAGATGATATCTGCGATCTCATCCTTTCCACTTGTTTAGGATTGTCAGGATGAGAAATGTCAGCATTATGAAAGCTCGGCTCTGCTCTTGATATGATAAAACCCTTCAAAAGCCAGTCTTTCTCTCTCCCTCATCCCCCCTCCTTTCTCGCTCTCTCTCTGCACTTGCTTTTTTTATTTATCCTGTTTTGTTAGATGGCAGAAATATAATTCTTTTCTTTCTTCCTATTATAAGCCACCATTTTTGTTTTATTATATGTTTCACAACCCCTAATGCCCCACTGAAAATTACCTTGTTAAATGACAGTGTTTCAAAGCCATGAATCCTTTCCACCATTCCCTCAGAGGTTTGAAACAGTCAACAGACTGTAAAGAATAAATAATAAAAAAGTATTGATTATTTTGATGACTGTGAGATTCAATTAAGTATTAATTTTGCCCTCCAGTGGACCTATCAAGGTATTCAAAAGGGAGGATTCGGCTCAGCTAAATGCGTGCTGAGTGCTTCAGTCTTAAATAGGGAGAAAATGTGTTTACCTACAGTATTTGAAGAAGAAGTGCATTGATGCACAGAGTCCAATATTTAAGTGCTGTGCAAATTAAGCCCTGGTGACAGTGACATTGTTTTCAGTGGTATGAGTATTGACTAAAGAAGTGCATTTGATGACAGCTTAAACTATTTGTATTGATTAACATTTTCATAGATTATCATGTGTCATATCAAATTCACTTTTCAGGCATGAATACATTAAAAAAAAACCCACAGGCATACCGCAACCAATGTAATGATGGGACACTGGCGCATGCCGCCCCACCTGCTCCTGTGCTGGTCACCTGTTTCTTGCTCGGGAACCATTTAGGCATGAACTTGGCAATAAATAGCTCCCAGATCACGCAAAAAGGGCATTTCTTGCTTTTCCTTTCCTCCTGCATCCGATATTTGTGCCAAAACAATATTATGCATCTTAGTTTGCAAATGGAATAAAAGGCTACACTTGGAAAATACTTCTGATCCTAAAATACCCTCCTCTCCTAAATGAGCTGAAGATAAGGCAGATCTAAATAATTGGGCGAATAAGTTTGCCTTTTTCCGGAGGTCATTTTTGTTACCTTTTTCTTTAATGCTCTGGGCGTATGATGCTCTAGGTATCCGAATTATTGAACACAGTTTGTAAGTATTTTTCCCAATTACTTTACAAATTTTAAAACCGATTTTTGTATGTTTTGTTGTGTATTATTTGCTTGAAAATGTTCTTTTGATTTGGGGTCAATTTTGGTTCCCAATCTGGGACCAGTGAAGTCAACTTCTAAGGGTGCTTATAGAATTTACATAAGAAATATCTTTTATTCCATTGAAAGCGTTTTGAGGTCTCTTTTCTCCCTATCTCTTTTCTCTGCTCTTGGGATAGGGTTTAATTGCTTCTCCCCCGGGGAGAAGGCTTCTTAAAATAGCCTGTGGTTCCTCCATAGGGTGCTTCTTCCTTTTTAGTATGTTGCTGAAGTACAAGCCCAGCACTTTCTTTTTTCTTACTGCATTAAAGACAGAACAAGGTGTAAAAACATTCACACAAAAGCACATCCCACAATTAAAGCTGTGTTGGTTAGGTTGCTTTCAAAGAAGTTTTTTTTTTTCCTTTTTTTCCCCTCCGAAGCCTCCTGAATCTCTCACATGCTAGTTGAGCTTTAATAGGGTGGGGAGTAATGGAGAACTCATCGGATCTGTAATAGCTCTTCACTTGACTGCAGCCAGCAATAACAGCGGGAGCAGCCAGAGATAAGAGAGAGAGGAGAGAGGGAGAGTGTGTGTGTGGAGGAGAGAGAGGGAAGAGAGAGGGAGAGGGAGAGAGAGGACACGCACTCTAAAGCTGCCACTTTTTTTCCTCCCCTTCACTCTTTTCACCCATCCTAGGATCCAATGATAGCTGGACAAGTCAGTAAGCCCTTGCTGTCAGTGCGGAGTGAAATGAATGCGGAGTTGAGAGGTGAGGACAAGGCTGCTACTTCAGACAGCGAGCTGAATGAGCCCCTGCTTGCGCCTGTGGAATCAAATGACAGCGAGGACACTCCCAGCAAGCTCTTCGGTAAGTCTGTCTAGGTATTTCATTTCAGTCCTACCATGTTGTCCGGAAGAGCAATCCAGCCCCCCCAGCCCCCTCCTTTTTTTCTGTTGTTCATTCAATTTTCTCGTAAGTGCTAAAAAGGAGCGTCTTGGAGGTGCTGAGCCACCGAAGCAGCTTCCAGCTGGCTGGGAGGATGTCCTCCAAACTTTTACCAACAAGGAACTTATCCGCTGCCCATTTTGACTTGTCAAATACTGCTAGAGTCCCCAGGCTGGAAATTGTTTGAAAAAAAGAAAGTGGTGATGATAATCAGGGAATCAGTTCCATTGTGAGAATTGGTTAACATTTATTGAATAAATATCGACTCGGTTTCGGGTTGCTTCGCAGCCTTTTGTTAAGGGGAAGGTGAGTAAAGAGTTATTATCTGTCGTCTAAAGACAGGAGAGGAGAACTGAAAAAATATCAATACAAGTCGCACCACGCCAGGTAAACAAAGGTGGCTACGGGGATTGCTCAAGGAAATAACATTTTGTCACCACAGTCAGAAGGAATATTTCTTCTTTTAAAAGGGTGATGAGGAAAGGAAACAGGTTCTTTGCTGTCCTCCCCTACCCCTCTCCCCTGTAGTATTGCACCTATAGCCTCACACTGAAAGTGGAGGCAGCCCGGGACCTTTCAGGAATCTTTGTTTCATAAACAAAACAAGAACAGAGTGCCACTCCAGCAAAGACATCTGTCATTCAAACAGATGACACTCTGTAAGCCAACTCAAGCAACTGTGATCTCTAATCAGAAAGGGGCGCGGGCTGTTGAGGCGTGTGCCTGAGTGATAGATGTTGATAGATGTCTCTGCTGGAGAAGCACTTTATGGTTCAGAGTGACATGAGGTTTGCAGAACAATTGCTCCTGAAACACTTGCTTTTAATTATCTTCAAGTGTGTGTGGGCGTGTGCATACACACATACATAAGTACATATACTAACCCGATATGTGTGTATCAGGTAGGGAACTGCTGGGTCTCAGGGTAAAAAAAAAACAAGAAAACAAAAAAACAAAACAGGCGCCTGAACTTCAAAGAAAAACAGCATCAATTGCACAGCCCACTTTGTTAAGAAAGTCATTAATTCAGTGTAAAATATAGGTTTTATTTATTTATTTTAACCTTTTGCGAGAAAGCTGCCTTGAGAGTTTGGCAACTGTAGGTCAGTTTGTTTCAGCAGAGGAGTGCATCCCTGATTTTAAAGCTTTATTTAATTAAAAATCAGAGGAATCTTGCAGAAAAACGTTGCTTTTCAGATTTCCCATTGGTAAAATCCAGTTTCAAGAAATTCTGGGATGTTACCCTTTCTTTAGAAAGGTAGCAATTCCACTTGTGACATGAATTTTCCAAACCACGCATTAAGGCTTTAGCATTTTCTCGCTAAAGAAGTATTTTGTTGTAGTCTTAAGTTTGTATCCATACAGGAAGAATTACGTCCTAAAACACTCATTTCATTTTAGGAGGGTAGTCAGAGAAGTCAGATAAGTTCATAAATTATTACAGGTAGGCAAAAGCCATGCTCAGACCCCTCTGATGTTGAGTGTACAACGTAAGTACTTTGACTTTTAAAAAGTAATCAATTTTGAGTTCAACATAGCTGCAATTAATATGTTATTTGTTCCTAAACTTTGCATGCATTAAAGAAAAAGTAAATACATTTTTTAGGCTTGAGCTTGGAGCCCAACTAGTTTTCTTTCAAGTAAACTGACAGAGGGGTGAGATGATTAATTTGATTTCTCAACATTTATTTAGATTTCCCACTGTTGAGCATTGCTATAGATTTGTTATACCACCTCGTGCTGATTTGCATGTATAGAGAAAAAAGCTTCAAAAAAATCCAAGAAGGTCAAAGAGATTTGAATTAAAAAATCAGTGAAAATGTATTTTAAGTGGAATGTTTGTGGGGTGCCATTTACTAAGGAATCATAGTTTAATTTAAAAATCAGAGTGGATTTTAGAAGGGACCCACCTTCATACTGAAATTCTCAACTTCTAAGTTTGTGAGAGAAAACACAGCAAAATCTACATCCTATAACTTACATTCCTTTTGTATTCATTTAATTCAAACACAATGTGAGTATTTTCCAGGTTCCAATTAGATCCAGAAGAAATCAGTAGATTAACAGTTTTGAAAACTTGAGAAAAATATTAGAGACGATATGAGAAAAACAAATAGAGACCACTTCAGAAGAAAAGTACCCCAATGTTCTTGTAAGGTTTCCTTAGCTTTGGGGCCTATTATGTTCTTACTTTTTAATATTAGTAGGACTTAGCTTTAGGAATTCTAGTTTACATAACTGACTAAAACTTTCCAGAATAATTCCGTCCCGGAATTCTTAGCAACTTTAGCAACACAATTTAAGAAACCATTATTTTATTTGACATGCATATGTTCAAGTTTGTGTTGTTTTTTGTTATACATATAGTTTTGATTATACTCGTTACTTGATTTTAAAAAGTTTCATTTTTCCTGAATAGTTGAGAGCATCCATGTTTTCCTCTAAACAATGAATTTCTGACATACTCTCTCTCAAACTGTTGTTCCTGTATATTTATATATAGTATATAAAGTATATTTATAGTATATATAGTATATATATACACATATACATACATATATTCATGTATATATACATATATACATTGTATTATTGAAAAATATGTTTCTCTAATGAAGTGGGCAGATTAAGACAAATTATTTGCATCTTGATATATTTAGTTTCATGGAGAGACATTAACCAACAACAGGAGAAAGAGGAGCTCAGTTTTCTTCATTGTACCTGAAATTTCAGAATAAATGGATTTCTTTGAAGCCTATTCCCCCATCTGTGTCTCGTTCAAATTAGCAGTCCAGAGGACAAGTCTGTTTCTCTCACAGTATGGCACCTTCAGCCTAAAACTGCAGGAGAAAGGCTAATACGGATGCCCTCTATGGATAAACAAAGGAAATTCCAGGAACCATTGGGCCTTTTATGCCTCTCCTTAAATTGCACCTCTGCACTTAACAGCATCCAAAGGGAAACATACTGTGCAGAATGTTTCAGTGCTCTAAGCAGCTCAGAATACTAGAAGGAGAAACCGGAAGCCATATGCCAGCCTAAGTAGAAAGTTCAGAAAAGGGCCCTTGTGTTTTATAAAGTAATTACATCAGAGGTAACATTTTGCTTAACTTGGAACAGCCAAGGAAACTAAAGTACACTTAGGAGAGATGAATCCACATTTCATTGAGAAACATGTGGTTAGGTAGTTCTCTGTGATATCATTAAGTGGTACATTATTTATTCTTGTAAATCCTGTAGGATAACTATCTCCTTCTTCAGTTTATGACTGTATTATGCTAAGCTCTGAGCCATGAGAAACAGTATGGAGAAGAACAGGCTTGCATGTTGGGGGTGGGGAGCTTATCAGAGGATCCGGCGCTGGCTCTCACGGTGCTTTAGCCTCGTGATCAGATGAGTGATGCCACACAGGGCCAGTCATTTAATATGTGACTAGTGATGTACATATTGGAAACCATTCTCAAAACTGGCCTTTGGCAAACAATCTCCAAGGAAAGAGGTTGCTGTGTTTCTCTAGTGACATTTATAGTACTCGTGTCAATGTGGTGCTTCACTTTTAGTTATGCCCATCAAGAATTCAGTGTTCCACATTCAGTCAAGTTGGATGCTAAAATTCAAATGGTAGCATCAACAATTTGGTCAGGAAAATGGCCTCAAAAAGGATAAAAGTAATATATATCCCTGGAAAAAAATATTTGTACTAAAGTTTTCCCATGCACTCTCAGCCGAAGAAGTGAGATCTCATAAAACATGCCCTAAATATTTTCTCCTAAGTATATTTGAGATTTGCAAGATGATTTATTCATAGCATTTCTCCTGGGCAAACTTTTATTGTTTCAAATTAAACCTCATAATTGCTTTCCTTTAAGTCCCAACTACCTTGGGTGACTGTGTCAGTCTCAGTGGCTGGCTTCTCAGCTGTACTACACGGCATGTGAATTGGGCACACAGCTCAGCCTTGAACTGGGATGTAACCACAGCACCATTTATAAGCATTGTATCCGAAATAAAAAAAATTCATGGTTGGTTTTCCCTATGATATTGGGCTTTTCTAGATTAAAGGAAATTGCATGCAACAATACTTGTAAGGGTGGTTATTTTCACTGCCATTTATCTGTGAACTGTTGGAAGAGGGCTAAAAGTTTACTTAGGGATTCCTCCATGCTAGAGAATATACTTTCTATCGTGTTTTTCTTTTTCTTTCTGTGATTGTTCTCACAGAAACATGCATTATAAGATTTTCTTTTTCCAAATTGCCATCCAGTTTGACTTGATTAGAATTTATGGCAGCGGAGTCATTTTCAATGACAAAAGGATAAAGGACTAAATTGTCTGTCACCCCTTGAGACAGTGGTCTCTGCAGGTCAGCGTGGAGGTCATTGCTGGGCATTATGGGGACTGTACTTCGGGGTGATGCTGCCTTATGCCTGTGCCTAAGTGGAGGCCTTCATTACAGGATCACTGTTCTCATTACTTTATTTAAACGTCTTTCTCAAGGTTTCAATACCTGGGGTACTTATAATATTATGATTAATATGCTGGAGCCAGTAATTAGTACATAGGGCTTAAGCCCAAGAGGAATTAAGCTGGGAGGTGATGAGGAAAATTCTCTTGAGAAATATATTTATTTAAAATATGTATTGTGCTTCTATATCTTAAAAAGTTTTTATATTGTATCAATTGGAGATTCATACCTTTTTTCCCTGAAGAAAATGTGTTTTGCTGGGAAAATATTAAAACAGCATATTTTTGAAAATCAACCAAATAATTTTAGTAATTGATTTATGCAACATCAGCTATTTAAAAGAAATCAGTAGAAACCTGTATTTGTGTAAGTAAATGGGATGCTTGATAAGGTATTGTCAAAAATCAGTTATGATTTAATAGTCAAACAAGCCCTTGTCGTGCTGCTATCTGACTACTTGAGGCAAAAAATGTACATTTAGATACATTGCTTACATTTAAGAAAATATAATGCACTGGGGAATTTCTTTAAAAAGTCAGTGAGAGGCTGTATGCATTTTGACAAATTTAGTTTAGTGGGGCTCCCCCCCCAAGAAAACCATTGTAATGCTGCATTGATAAATAAATCCACTTTAAATAACAGGAATGTGTAAGCCCTGAAACAAAACCAAATCTTTATAGAAAGTCACCAATGTTCAAACTTTCCACCATGTTCATTCACAGGGCTGTTCATTTCTAAGTGTCTAAGTGGCACTTCAATGGAGGACAGTGCACGATATAACAGAAGGGTCAGTGGGGACTTTCCCAGTGCCTTCCTTTCCTATTTCTTTGCCATGCCCGAGGTGCTCAGGTCAGGCCTCTGTTTAAAGAAGAAAGTTCAGTATTGCAATGTCCAAGGATCTTTACATGATAACGCATTAGCAAGTAAAATGCTGCTATGGTTTTACTTTTTTATCCTTTTATTTGCTGTTGTATTTTGTTGTTGCTGTTGCTAAATGATCCTACAAACAACTAGAAATAAGACAAGATGATAGAAATGAGATTAATCTCCACACCATCACCCCTTTAAATGATCCTGTTTTAGTCTTTTGAAGGTCTTGGATGTTTCCGACTTAAAGGTTACATGGCATTCTAGTGTTTTTGTAGTTGACACGGCCCAATTTATGTCATAATTAATAAATAGAGGTGCATTCCAGATTCGGGTTTCCAAGGCTCAGCCCTTCAGCAGATTGCCTTCATCCTTAATTGACTGATTTCATGGCATAGTTAGCATTATTCTTTGCAAGAATTGACCAAATATATTTTTCTCCCACTTCCAATATGAGATTTAAGTGGACTGTTTCTGGTGGCCCTTGTTTGTTATTAGACAGTAAACAGATAATTTGTGAGGGAACTGGCACTTTCTTTGATTGACGACCTTGCTGGTTTATATTTGGGGATTAATAATACATCAGACATCCACACATTAAAAAGAAAGTAGATGTGAAGAGGAAGGAGAGAGGGCTCAGCTCTGCTATTGGGCTGCTCCTGATTATTCAGGCCTTCCCTGGGAGTGCAGAGGCAACCGGAGGAGAAGGCACATTTGCCCAAATATGCAGCTGGCTCCACTTAACATGTTTCTTGATTTTTTATGCTAAAGAAAAAGATAGCAAAGTGTTTATACCAAACTGGCACCCTGTCAGGGGGCAATCTGTATAAAGTTTCCTGCTGTCAGGTTAATAAATTTTTAAAAAATATCCAAAGGCAGAGGTAGCTAGAGAAAGCTCATAGTAACAGTTGCCATTCTCCAGCAGATGGGTTTCTCTTTAATATCCAACCTGGCTCTGGAATTTTCTTGTTTGTTGTCTTCCTGGGTTCTGTACTTAGCTGGTGTTTCTGCTCAGCTTTTCTTTTATTCATGCCATTTCAGTCTTGCTTTTTAAATGTTTATCCTTTTAAATTTCAAATGTCTGTTTCTCTGAGAGAGAAACAAGTGAGCATAATTTATTTTAATTTTTTATATGGTATTTTACAGTTGAACATAGACCTTACCATGCTGTGACTCTGAATGAGCTTCTAAATCCAGAAACATTGGACTTTTCTTTGATAATACCCTCAAGTAATATTTATATTAAGAATTCATCCATAAAGGATTATTTGGGCTTTGGCAATATGAGGCCTTCTGGTGACATCTGATTATTAAACATCTTGACCTGACTCTTAATCTTTTATATGTACATTCTCACCTTCTAATTGTCAAAATCAGATTTTATAAAAATATAGAACAAGGGTAGACATGTTTGGAAACATCTCTTACTCTACCTTGTGACACTGTTGTGAGCTATTAGAAATGGATTAAACCTTTTAGTGTGACTGCAAAGGTCACAAAGAATAAAACTGGATTTCTTTTAGTTAAAGAAAGTTTGTCATTCTCAGAGAAATGGAAATTTACTTTGTTTTATAAGTATTCAAAGATAATTTTTAAAAACCACTTAATCAAGTTGCATAGTTCCTGATACGTTTTTTAATGATTAGAAGCTACTTTTTAAAAATTTCTAGTATGTTATATGAATGTCTACACTTTATCTGAGAATTTAAAAGAAAGTCCATTGCTCAAACTTCTCTTTCAGTCTTTCGTTTTGAAGTGCTTTTAAGATCTTATATGTGGCAAGAATAGAATGTGATTTTTTAATTAAAAAATGAGCTACCTGAACAACAAAACTAATACAGTCCAACTCACTATTATTGGGGGATTGCACTGCCATTAAACTATTTGAAAATATGAGGAAACTGATCAGATTATAATTAGAGAAACTAAATAATACCATTTACATGAACTAAGGTGCTTAAGAGGTTTGCTATAGTACTGAGGACCATTTGAAAATAGGATTCTATAATGAAACTTGCATTCATTAAGATGATTAAAAATGTTCTTAGTAAATATCCAAGATAAAACCTGCTAGTTTAGCCTGAATATGAGGTAGAATATGAAGGTATTTTTAGGACACCTGTAGTGTACCAATGATTGCCAACATGAGACAATTTAACAATTTAGTGAATATGTTTGTCTTGCCATACTTTTTTTTGGCATTAGCAATTTTCTTAGAATTCTCCTTTTCCTGTAAAATATTCAGTTTCTCTGAATTTATGTACTTTCCAAATATCTTATATTACTTTAATATCATCCTATTAATGAGAAAGAAAAACCCCAATTGTGACAAGAACTTGCAAAAGCCCAGAAATCCATATTTACAGACTAATATTGACACACTGTTTGAAAACAACAATGCCCATTTTTTCATTTTCTTATCACTTCCACACTTTAGTTTTGCTTCCCCATACTTTTTTCTTTCTCAGGCAGTATAAATGCACAGTGAAAAAAATGTAATGTTATCTTCAGAAAACATTTGTGTGTGTCTATGGTCTACTTTTCTCCATAATTTATCCTGTGTTCATACGATACTTCAAATGGTCTTGCTAAATTTGTAGTATATATGTATGCATGTTCTCCATCACAAATTTAATAAAATCTAATTTATAGTAATAAGCTTTCTTTTAGTTCATGCTATTCTTCCATCATTTAGATGTATTTCTCTTGTATTTCTGTATATTAAAAAATAGTTCCCTGATAAATGTATCAAAAGTAATAGTTAACCAATAAAGGACAACCAATTATATTATAGTATTGCTTTAAACATATTTGGGCTAGAATCCAAGTCCCAGTGTCTTCTTTGATGCTGCTATTCACCAAGCAAAGAAGACAACAGCATTCCTCAGAGTTTGTGCAGTTTAATTTAGTAAAGAATAATGTGGCAGTTTCTGCACAGTTGGACTCTTGGAAAATATATGTATTCTTAAAGCATACAAAATGTACCCAAGCTAGGAAAGACTCTTGGGGTCTAAATATTGAGAACCTACATATTAGTCTATTTTGGGGATATGCATGTATTTCAAAATAAATATTTATCATTTTCTTTTTCTAAGTTAAAGGCATTTGTTCAATAGTTGGCAATCACAGTTTTATTAAACATTCCTGTAAGAATTCTATGAGACTAAATGTAATGTACATTCACGGGTGTGTGTGTGTGTGTGTGTGTGTGTGTGTGTGTGTGTGTGAGAGAGAGAGAGAGAGAGAGTGAGAGAGAGGGAGAGAGAGAGAGAGAGTTACAGTATAAAGTTAGAGTGGAAGATTGGTGCGCACTAAAGAAATCACATTTTAAATATTTATTATTAAAATAGTGTGTCATAATTAATCTTCTCTTGCAGTTCTTGTTGGCCACATATGGGGCAATTTGTCTTTTAATATCAATATGGCAAGATTTATTTTTACAAATTAATGGTTTGGAGTGAATCATCACTGTCGAAGTAGAAGAGAGACTGAGGGGTTAATATGATTTTAAAATGCAAACATTTGAAGCTGTTTAAAAAGCATGAAAAATTCTTATTACAGAGTGACTTTTTTTGCCAAAATCAACCGAGGGTAGAGGAGAATAAAAATTCAAATGGAAAAACACATTTCCCCGTATTTAAAAATGTATAGATGCGGAAGGGGTGGGGGGGGCGGGGGGGCGTGCACTGCACTTTATCAAAACTGGCACTTTTTTTTAATATATCTATTTAATTTACCAAAATATTGCAAAATAAAAATGTGTCAAAAAAGAAACATCCGATTTGCAAAAGGAAAAGCATGAAAGAAATATTGCATAAAGCTAACATATCAAGGGATTTATTTAATTAAATCTATCTACTGTACTGTAATCCATGAATGAGTACGTGTCCAGAACAGGGATCATCTTGATAATATGGGAAAACTTTCACAAACTTTTGGGAGGAAATATACATCATTGTTTTAGGTGTTAACTGGCTTATTTTATTCTGAGTCTTAAGATTAAGGCAGGTTTTCATCTTAAGTCTCGCCAAAGAAATTGTTCAAATTTTCAAGTGGACTGGTCTATTTCTTTGCTCCAGTTTGGAATCTTTACTTCCCCCATGATATTCTGTATTCCTAGAAATTTCCTTACAAACCAGTAAGAATCTGAAGTCCATCAAAAACGTGTTAAAAATTATGCATCACGCTCTAAAAAGGAATAATGTCTACAGCTGCCTGCTTACCAAAAAAAAGAGCTGGTCACACTGGAGATTGCTGATGGCACTGAGTTGGTTGCAGTAGCCTAGAATGGTAGCTACACATCTTGTCATCTGTAGTGTATCAATATGTTTTTATAATGATACAATAACCTGAACCCTGTAACGGTTTATGGTCCTTTTGAGAATTCTTATGGATTCTTAGAGTGACGGAGGTCTAAGAAAAGATCTTGAAAGCTTTCACAAAATCTGGCTGGGTGACAGAAAACTAGCAGGACTGTGATTTAGCTGCTAAGAAATCCTATTGACCAGAAGCATCATTAAACTTTTAAGTTAAAGCAAAAACTGCAAAATAACGGTAGATACGAAGAGTTAGGGGTGTCCAAAGTGACCGTGGAAATTTAAAAAGTGCTGAAGCTTCTGAGATAAGTGGGAAAATGCAGCAAGCCCACTGTTGATCCTGATCTTCTACTTAGAAATAGGAATTTGTTTATATACTGTTCTGAATATTGCAGTGTGCATTGAAAATCTGTATTCGTGCATTTCCTTCATGGAATCTGTCAGAACTGATTGTTGCTCTTTCATTTTCCCTGGCTATTTTTAGTCAATGATAAATAAAGAACTTGGATTTTGAATCTGGCACCAGTGAGATTAAAAAAAAAGAGAGAGAAAAACAGCAGGAAATAACCATGATGAATAACTTCACATCACTATATGCACGGAGATCTCAGTCCTCTTAACATTTGTAATACTGCTAATTTCTACGGGCTTTTTAAAATACTTCCACATGAGCTCTCAAAACCCATAAAAGTGTGGCATGTAAAGTAAATTGTTTGTCACTTGCTGACGACCTGCCATATTTATTGTCAGGAGAAATGGACATTAGTTGGAAAAGCAGTTGTTAAAGGCCAAACAATTTTTAAAGATGGCAAAGATGCGCGAGGGTTTTCCTTTTTCTAACAATGAGCCACCCCTTCAGACATCAAAAGACAAGATAATAAGACACTTCAAGCACAATTCAAGATTATATTCAACATCTAAAGGCTCATCTCTTGTCAGTTTGCATTTACTCTCCCAGGGATGTGATGCTTCTATCATCTTTCTGTCAAGAGGAGTCTGGCAGAAGAAGCGAGGGCTCTTATTTCACACACTTAGGGTTTTTTATCAAATAGCCCACACTCGTTCTGATGCAGCCAAAATGGGGGGATAATTTGAAGAAGGTCATGCACAAGTACAAAAATCTCATATTGATTTGTGTGATTAGAAGGCATTAAAATTGCACGTTTATGTTAGTTGCTGAGATGTTTTGTCAGTTTATTTGGTAATACACTTTTGCAGCCTAGAAAAAAAAATGACTTAAAATTTAAAAATAGATGGCTGAAAGCCAAAATTGTTTGTTTTAATGTGGCCATGCTTGAACATTTAACAAGTGAACATAAAAATAATTTAATGATTTTAGTTTAACAATATTTGAAATTAGCTTGCAAAATGAAATACTTCATGCAATGTAAAAGCAAAACAGCACAGCAGTGCCTATCAGGTGAAATAAATATATATGTGAAATTATTTTTTGAATACTTTAAAAATTGATTTTATATATTTAATATATGGATAAGAGGTGATGACATTTTCAATATAAATTTAATTATGACTGTTTTACAATGGTTATCAAGTTTTTAACATTTTGCACCCTTTAAAATTACAGTGTCATTATATTTGTCATTATAGACATTCTTAGTATATATATGCCCTTTTCCAGAGAAGAAACTAAAGAATACATAAAGGAGTTTCTATTTTTATCATTATTATTATTCCCTGTCAAAATTCATCACATTTCCCCTTTTTGCTCTCTGACAGTCACAAAGCCACACAAAGAAACATTTTTTTTATTTTGGTGGGGCCATGGTTTTGGAATTTAGAAGAACAATCTTTTCCTCTCAAAATAAAACAATTGATGAAAATAAAACCATGATATCCTGGGATCATTTCTATATTGAATCTTTAAAATTACTTTTCCTGGGAATTTCATCAACTCTCTGTGTCTCCACTTCTTATATTTATCTTCTTCGTTGTGAAGTGTTTTGAAACTGGCTTTCTTACTTTTGTGTATCAAAACAAAGGTGGTGTAAATATGTATAGTACAGTGACAGTGTGTAATAGAAGTGAAAACCCATGGTTTGTTCTATTTATTGCATGGGTCTATTCTATCCTATACAGTTGATACATTCAACATGCAACAGTACATCAATCCCTTCACAAATATTTGTTGAGTACCTGCTCTGTGGCAAGTGCTGTGCTGTGTTCTGAGGACTAAATGGGGACTATACCAGACAGTATTGATTACTTAGCTCATCCATGGATGCTGAAGATGCGAAAGTGAACAAGACATGGTCACCCCATCTGAAAGAGTTCAGGATCAGCATTATATATATATGTGTGTATATATATATGTGTGTGTGTGTGTATATATATATATATGTATATATATATGGAGAGAGAGAGAGAGAGAGAGAGAGAGACATTCTATTTTACTTCATCATTTCTGGTACCTTTTCAGGAAAGCTCAAATCTTCAAAATTATACCTTCCAGAACTTGTTCATTGGTTAGAAGCCTCTACATTTAAGAAAAGACTATTATCCCCAAAAAGTGAGTAAGAAGAAGGGATTATTGAGTGATTGGTGACAAATGGCATTCAAGATGTTTTCATTATAGAGTTTGGCACCTATGCTATGAAGCATAAATGCTATTCTTTAGTAATTGTTTCTTGATCATGTCTAAAGGAAGAATGAATTACATTTGTTTTTTCCTCCCTGTCTTTTCTGCCTCCATTCTTCTTCTAGAATTTTATTTTATTTTTTTGTCTCATAATGCAGTGCTTCAAGACTCTAGAGTTAGGTTATTTGGATTTGAGTCTGTCTCTGCCACGTGTGAGCTGGCTGGGCAAGTCACAAGACATGTTGATGTTCAGCACCATCCATCTCTGGATGGAGATTTTATGGTACGTTATAGGGCAATCTTGAGGTTGAAATGAGGTGACACATGTAGAACGCTACAGAGTACCTGGAATGTAACCAGTGCTCGATGAATACCAGCCATCCCATACTTCATTAAGAGTTGAAAATGCAGCCTGTAATCCCTCACCTGGGGAGGCTGAGGTGAGTGGATTGCCTGAGCCCGCAGGTTTGAGACCTGCCTGGGCAACCTGGCGAGACCTCATCTCTACAATAAATCAAATTAGCTGGGCGTGGTAGCGCACGCCTGTAGTTCCAGCTACTTGGAAGGCTGAGGCGGAAGGATCGTCGGAGCCCAGCAGGTCGAGGCTGCAGTGGCCAGGAGCGGCCACTGCACTCCAGTCTGGGGGACAGAGTGAGACTCCAACTCAAAAAGAAAAAAAGAAAAGAAAAGAAAATGAACTTGCCGTTTTTAGAAAGAGTCTGATTAATTTTTAGCAGCAGCTACCAGAAAAAAACAAAACAAACAAAAAATTCCGAGACCTTCAGATTTAGCCATGCTTCTCCATGTGGAGACATCAGCCCCCACGACTCTCTTGGCTAAAGAAAAGTTCTGGAAATATTTTCCTCCTGATGACATTTCTCCCTTCTTCAGGTATATTAGTCAATGCTTTCTCTCAAAGTCCATTCAGGAAAGGGTTCAGACTTACAACTGGATCTCAAGTAGGTTTTAGCAGGGACAATAATTCACTCTCTTTATCTTGGAGCGTATGTGGGTGAGGTGGTGGGTGAGGACAGAACGGGGCAGTTACACATCTCACTCTTTTCTAAATGTACAATATTGGAGTGTGTGATTATTTCAAATAATAGATACTTAAAAAATAATTTTGGCCTTAAAATGTGATATGAAACCAGATGTCTGTGGGCGGCAGCAAACGCCTCTCTAACTCATGGTTTGGTCAGATACCCTGGTAGCCGCCTGCATTTGGACCGATTTCCTCCGAGGTGTTAGCTGTCTCTCCAAGGGCATTTGTCAGCTCCCAAGCCAAGCACTTGTTTCTCTCTGCCTTGACCACCTTGTTGCCCAAATTAGCAACATAGCATTTGCTTCTAGTTTAATGCTCAGATATTTTTCACAGGATGCTTTTGTGAACATATCATGGTGAACTATAGAAAATTTCAGTGAGAGAAACATCTCATTGAAGTTATGTAAGGATTTGAGAAGAACAGTGCTGCAGAAGGAACTCGCCTGGATTCAAATCACCACCTTTGACCTAAACAGAGGGATATAAGCTCTTAAGCCTCTGCTTCCTCTTCTGAAGCATGAAATTAAAATACCAATTGAATCGGGTGTTGAAGATGATGTAAAGGAAAGCAAGTAAAGTGCCGGCACATGGGGGTGTCTAAAAAAATATGAGTTCCTTCCCCCCACTTTCTATCCCAACCTTTCTAAAGTCTAGGAAGTAACCATTCCTTTGATGGGGGCCCTCTAGAGAGTATGGATCAGATAATAATCTTCGGCAGAAGTTTTGAATGATAAGATCTACTTTCCAAACCTAGCTTTTTCTATAAAAGCCGAAACTCAAGCTAGCTATAGAGAGAATAGTCTCAGTTCCACAAGTAACAAGGATTGAGTTGGTTGTGGGTCTTCTGTTCCAGTGGGGAGATACCCCTAGAGTGAAGAACTACTCTCAAAGTGTTAGCTACGTGTTAGGTATTGGAATATGGCAACAACTAGAAATCCTGGATTCCTCACTCCTTAGAAAATTTTTATAGACAATATTTAATTGGAATTTTCTAATCTGCAAGAATGAACCGTCCATTTTTTTGAAGAGGAAATCAATAGTAAGATGGCAACCTGAAAAAAATCTATTAGTGCAGCACTTCCAAGAATTGAGAATGCTGTGAATATTTAAATTGCCTAAATTGACATATGAAGCTATATTTGGGAGAAAATGTGTTATGCTTTTTATTGGGGATATGTAGAGATTTTGATTGAGATTACTAAATCCCACTTTCTTTTATGTACATCAGGATTACATACAGTCAGGCTTACCAAAGGAACATCTTTCTGTTGTTGTTGTTGTTGTTACCATAGCAACCCCACACATTATTAATTACATATTCATGCCCCACACACATTTCTCAGAAATTATTGACACTTCTAAAACCACTTACTTAGTGTGTGTCAATCAATGTTGATACATATATTGTGATACTGAAAAATTTAAAATCATGCTTTCAGATTGAATTAATGTACATGTTTGTGTTAATATTAAGTAGAAGAGACAAACTCTCCTTTAAGCCAGTGGCAATGACCATCCCCTTCATATAATGTGACAGTTTTTACTGTCTTCACTGAATTTATGGGCTGTATCACGCCTTAGATGTCCCAGATGTTATTGCTATTCCCTCTGTGGTTTTGTCATTGGTTAGCCAAACTTAGATCTGTCTCTACTTGGCTGCACCACTGGGCAGTGTCAGCGTGGGAAGGATAATGTTGGGAAAATGAATACAAGGTTGGGCTATATTGTACAGAGGAAAGAAAACTCTCATCTTCATACTGTGGCATGGATTAGATCCAGACTTTTTTGAGCCTCTCACCCAGAACTGATGTGCCATTTCCACACCATTCCCTTCCAGCCACTATTGAATGTGCATTCTGCAGCTGAATCTTCCAATTTTTCACATTTTTACACAAGTTAAGTGCATTCTTAATCAGTCCTCATCAAAAGTCAACACTTCAGAGAAGTATTGCTTTTTCTAGGTATGATTGTATTTTACAGATTTATCTGCTTTTAGGTTCCGTGATGGTTCAAAAAATCTTCCTTTCTCAAGGTTTTTGAAATGTTCATGGTCTTTGACATCCGTAAGAATTTGTAGACTGGGGGAGTGGGATGGGGAAACGGAAGATGTTGGTCAGAGGATAGAAAGTTTCAGTTAGATGACGGGAAGATGTTGCAATGACTATAGTTAATAACAGGGTGGTGATTATAATTAATAGTAATGTTTTATATATTTCAAAATTGCCAAAAGAGTATATTTTAAATATTCCAACAACAAAAAGTTAAGTATATGGCATGATGAATGTGTTAATTGGCTCGATTTAATCATTTCACAATGTGTACATATAGCAAGACAGCATGTTGTACCCCAGAAATATATACAATTATAGTCAATTAAAAATAAAATTTAAAAAGTGAACATATAGCTTATTTTCTTTATTTAAGATATTAAAATAGGTTGGCTGACTTTAAGACTTTCTTTAAGATGATCTGCCCGTGAAATTGGCAATACTTTTATACTACCACTTGGAAAGACACTTTGGTTCCTGGTCTTCTAATCCTTGAGAGATGTGCTTTTTTTCCTGTCAGCTATCAACCTTTACAAAAAAATCTATAGACACTATATAATAATACATTGTTAGCTAATATCATTTCGCTTCAATTAAGCAAAAGGACTTGACGTGGATAAGCATTTAATATCTTGACCTGTTCTCTAAGTCACCTATAATGAACTTATTGGAAGGTTAATTTATTCAAAACTTAACAACCATGGAGTGTGTCCCAGTCGACTTCCCTGCACTTCTTGTGGTAAAAATATTTTGGCTAAGCTTTTAGACTTCCTATATTACAATGCATCTTGCCTTCCCTGGCTTTCCAACTATTCTCTCATTTTTTTCAACCTCTTTTGCAGTCATTTCCAGTGTTTGCCTAGTATTATCATGACTTGTGCATTTGTCTGCCTCCCTTGCTGGGTAGCCATCCCCTAGAGGACAGATAATAGATCTTGCATATATTAAGTGCCAGATAAATGTTTTTTGAATTGAACTGCTTCTGAATTGGATGTTTCTGGACATCATCCACACTTGGCAAATACTTACTGAATATTAAGGGAAAATAGACTCTACCCACAGGAGTCTACTATCTTATCTAGGGAGAGAAGTAAACACACACACACACACATACACACACACACATACATGTGTGTCTATGTATGTATACATATATACAGCCATGTGTCACTTAATAACAGGAATGCATTCTGAAAAATGCATTGTTATGTGATTTTTGTCATTCCATGAGCAGCATAGAGTGTACTTACACAAACCTATATAGTAGAGCCTACTACATACCTAAGCTATATGGCATATATAGCTTACTGTTCTTAGGCTACAAACTTGTACATCATGTTGCTGAAATGAATACTGTAGGCAATGGTAAATATTTGTGTATCTAAACATTAAAAAGGTACACTATAAAGTATTTTCATCTCATGGGACTGCCGTTGTATATGCTGTCCATCACTGATTAAACATTGTGGTACAGTACAAACTGTATATATCAGCAAATATTAATAATGGAACAAAGATGAAGAAGTGCTTGTTCATACATTTAAGAAATATTTATTAAGTACCTTTGTGCTAAGTATTGTAGAGAATCCATATTCTTGTACTAGGTGCTGAGAATATGGTGACAAATTAGACAGAATTTGCCTCTCTTCTCATGGACTTCACAGATGGTAAGAAACTCAAATCCTATGCCATGATAGTCTAGACACTTAATAATTTACCACTATAGAAAGTGCCCTGAAAGAGAAGAGCCAGAGCTATAGGAATGAATAATGGGGGCACATGACTTAGTTGGTAGGATCAACTGTTATAGTGGACACTGGGTAGACCATATGTGTATGTAACTTTGGCAATGACTCCCCTCCCATTGTATACAGTCTTGAAACTGTCAAACAAGATGTTTCATTTTCCAACAAATTAAGAGATTTGATATGCCCCAAAGTAGACAAGCAGGTGCTGTCTCCTGGGAAGCAAATTCTTGAGCTGAGTGATCCAAAGATTGAAAAACATAGAATGTCACCTTGTGGTGCCCCTGGAGAATACCCACTAGTTTCTACCACCTTGATTCCTAGAAGAGCATTGGTTGTTTTCTTTTCAGAAAACTAGAGCTTTAGATTTTTCTTTGGGCATTGCAAGTCACCCCAAACTCCAAAACCAAATTTTTTTTCTCTTTCTTTTGCTTTAGTAATATAATTCATGTTACTCGGAGTTGGACAACTCCTGAAGGCTGGTATGTTCATGATCTCCAGGCTACATTTAGGCATTTTCTAAAATTAATATCTCAAAATCTGAACATAGAAAACATTCCAGGTGGGGCAAACTGCATGACAAAGTATAAAAATTAAAAAAAACAAACAGAGTGACAATAGTTGTGTTTGGCTACGACTTTCTCTAATTGGAAGTAAAGAATTAGGGTTTCCTAGTGAAAAACTGGGTGGGACCAGGCAGAGTATTAATAACATACTGAATTCTACCTTCTGAGTTAGTAAAACTGGAAAATTTTATGAGAGGCTACATAGACTCAGAGTTCTAAAACTGTCTCTCATTCCTCCTGCTTGGTTTGAGACCCAGCCAGAACACCCACCACCAGCCCTATGTGTTCTCTACTTAAGTGTCTTTTAGTGTACAGCTGATTCTTAAAGTACAGGTACTCTATGCATAGCCATACAATTATATGGTTACTCCCATTATCTATTTTGCACTACCCCAGAACTTGGAAGCTTACACCATGACAGCATTTATTTTGTTAACAAACCTTCAATTTGGGCAGGGTCAGTGGAGATTGTACATTTCTGTTCCACTTGGTATCAGCTGTGGCAGGTCAAGGATGGAGGGCTAGACTAAGCCTTGTTCATAATGTGTCTGATAGTTGATCTCATGTTGGCCAGAACCTTAGCTTGGGTTGTTGGCCAAAGTACCTGTCTGTGCTTCTCTATATTACCTGGGGCTTCCTCGCAGTATGGTGGCTAGCTGCCAAGGACAAGTATCGAGAGACAGAGAGAGATAGAGAGAGGGAGAGGGAGAGGGAGACAGAGAGTTTTAGAGAAAGAAACATACTAGGTAGAGTCTGACTTTCATAAATCAGTTTTTTTCTAAATTGGCCTTGAAAATCAACAGCATAGCATTACTCCCACCACTCTCTATTTATTAGAATTAGAATTGGGTCATTAAGGCTGTCCCATACTCAAGAAGAAGAGAATTAAACTCTACATTTTGATGAATGTCAACAAATTTATGAACAAGTTTTCTAATAACCACCAAAGATAATATTCCTTCTACACATCTATTTCTTTTCTCTCTCATAAATTAAAAAGAAGTAAATGAACCTTGGAAGCAGCATCCTCTTATTAGTAAGATAAGCTACCATGGATCAGAAGATCTTGTTTGTGCTAAATGGGGATTACATCTACAACATTTAGTGAGCATAGCTCAATATCTTCTAGATATTTCTGTGCTTAGTTCTCCAGAAAGTTACCTTTCTTTTCTCACTTTTATTTTCCTCACAGAGATTAAGAGGGGTACTTTAGATTTTGGAAACTGGGTTTTTACCCAATAAACATGAGAAAAATAATGTCTCTTCTCTAAGCATCAGAGACAGAGGGGAGAGAGAATCTAAAAGTCCACCATACCCACACTTATGACAGAACGTTGACTATAGCAAATGAAAATATATTTCCCAAACCTAACATATTAAGTTCAATACATTTCTCTTTGGTAATAACAGACAGAAATTTCAGTTATAATAAACCATTTCTGAGCCTTTATGTCTACCACTAGACATCCTAAAGTTAGATAGGCTGGTAAAAGAAAGTTGGTATATTTGAAGGTATTTCACATAATCATTGTTTATAAGAAAATCATCCACACTACAACTTTCTAATAAATACTTTTAAATTAAATGAATTCTGCATTTGAGGATTTTCTTAGTCTCATAGTTTTTTTTCTGATTGTATCCAAGAGACTCCCTCTTCAAGCATCTTGAATTCTTGTAAAAGTTGATACCACATTTCTTAATGTATGATAATTTTTTAGAAAGAAGTGTCATCACAGGCAAGTATGAGTATTCTTGGAGTTTTAGATAGAGGGACATGCAAATAATGTATATGTTTCTTTCTAGCTCTGTTGAGAACAATGTGGGAGCAAAAACTTCCGTCAAAACTCAGGATTACCTATGATTATTCTAGGTATGGACTCAGAAAATTAAAGCAAACTCAGTTTCTACCTGTTGTTCAAATATGGCCAGACTAAGAGGTTTTTATTGAAAAAGATCATGAACTGAGTTTTGAATTACTTTCATTATTATAAGAATTCTAGCCCAGAATCTTATTTTCCCAGACCAATATCCTTCAGCTTTTCTGTCCCCCTAGGATGGAGTTTTGTTGGGTGCCAACCTTCACACACAGTGCTCCCAGGGATGTGTTCAAATGGGAAGACGAGGAGGGCACCAGAACATGTTGAGTTCAGTGCATGAAACTATTCTCCGTAGGTCATGGAATGTGGCACAAAAGCTCTTTCTTGAAATTCAGTTAGATGAATTTCATAATAAAGTAGACATTTAAGTGTGTACAAGTTCAGGCTGTAGTTACTATCTTCAGCTTTTCTCTAAATGATGATTACATAGAATAGCTTTTTCAAAGTATTATTACAGAAGCCCCATGAGGTAGATGTTTACCAAAATTTGGCTGTTAGACTACAGGAGTATAGTGTTAATAGAATTATGAGCATAGTTTTCCTTTGCTAGTTAAAGCCTTATGATGACTTTTTGTTGATCTCAGAATAAATTTCAAACTCCCATATGATTTTCATGATTCAGATGATACTTAATAATCTATAATCTAATGCTATAAACATGCTGTAATAAAATGCCTCTCTTGGTTGTTTTTTCCATGGTTGGCATGTATATATGGACATTATGTATAGTAAACAGTTTTCTATGCAAACACATATTTATAGCAAGAGCTTAAATGACTATGAAGTATCTTATTATATGGGTGTGCCATCATTTATTTAATTAATACCCTATCATGGGACAGTCAGATTGCCTTTGATTTTTTTTATTTTTATTCATTTATTTTTTTTTTTAAGTTGGAGTCTCACTCTGTCACCCAGGCTGGAGTGCAGTGGCATAACACAGCTCACTGTAGCCTGAAATCCTAGGCTCAGGTGGTCCTTCTGTCTCAGCCTCCCAAGTAGCTAGGACTACAGGTTCATGCCACCACACCAAGCTAGTTTGTTGTTGTTGTTTTGTTGCAGAGATGAGATCTTTCTATCTAATCTGGACTGGTTTTAAACTCCTGGACTCAAGCAGTCCTCTGCCTTGGCCTCCCAAAGTGCTAATATTACAGGCATGAGCCACAGAGCTTGGCCTCCAATTTCTTAAACATTTTTGCAGATAAAACTTTATTTACATCCTTAATCATTTCCTTAGGATAAAGTAATAGAAGTAGAATTACTAGATAATAGGTATTCACATTTTAAGACCCTCCAGAGAGGATATGCAAATTTATACAACCATGAACAGTGTTTCAAGCCTGGACATATTCGAGACTATCAATTTTCTGAATCCTTTCAGGTTTATCTGGCTTTTATCATTACTTTTGGTCTTGGAAAACATGGTAGGTGATAAATAATATCTCTTTAATTTTGCCTGTCTAATGACTAATTAGGCTTGAATAATCATTTTGTAATTTTGGGCTATTGATAATTCCTCTGCAAACTGCCGATTTTTGACTTAGTTTATTGGGAATTTTTCTCTTTTCCTGTTTTGTATGAGCTCTTTACATAATCTTTTCTATATTTCAGGAACTTTTTTAGACTGTTAGATTAGAGCAAAGAAAATATGTTAACAAAAGAATGATGGATGGGAAAATGTTTTCTTTTATATTGGCTAGTTATCTGAAAACCAACAGTTTGTTTCTACATGGCAGACTATTATAGTACTGTTTTAGTCAGGATCCTGGCAGGAAAGAGATGGCATGCTCAAATTGGGTAAATTGAGGAAAGTTCGATAATGGCATTATTTACAGAAGCTTGGATGATATGTAGAGGAACACCAGATATAGTGGAACTGTCTTCTCCCAAGCATTAGTAGCACAGTGTCCTTTTCACCCTTAGACTCTTGCCTTTTCCCTTTACCCAAGAGCGAACACCGAGAGGGCAGACACCAAAATCCAGAAGGAGAGAGTCACATGGAAAAGCCCACCTCAGTTGAGGGATGCAGCCATTCCCAGGAAGAATCCACAAGAAGGGAGACAAAGGAATAAATATCCAAATTTTATTTTTTTCCTACCTCTATTAACAAAACCCAACAGGACATGGAAGGACAAGAAAATACTTTAATACAGCTCATAGAGGTCAGTCTCCTGGAACACTGAGCCAAGTGGAAAGGATAGAATGTGATCTGTAGGGACAGATAGTTTTAGCGCAATGAAATATAACTATGCTTCTGAAGTTGGTCTCAATATCCCAGCCTTAGCCACTTAACTGTTATTTAACATCTATGACCCTTGTCTGTAATATGAGGATAACCGCAGTAACCACCATATATGGTGATATTGATAATTGAAGGAGTGAGAGCGCTTGCTGCAGTCTTGGCAGTTGTGGGAGGGAGGAGAGGGTCTAAGGAAGGTGAGCTGTTTCTTTTTATTGATTTTTTTCTCTAACCCTCTTCTCTCCTGTAGCAATCCCCACATCTATCCTAGCCTGGTTATTCCTTGAGATTCGGCTGAGCACCCGCAGTGTAAATTACCCTGAGCTTAATCTAGTCTTTTCCTCAGATATCAGCTGAAGAGTTTTTTCAGCAATGGTTCCCACCCAGCATTCAGACAGTCCTTTGCATCTACCCATGCATCCACTATCACGGACCACTAACCCAGTGAGGGTAGAGGGAGAGCCTTGGGTACCCCTTGCCATGTCCCTAGATACTTGATCACATTCCCCCAGTCTACGTTGGGGACATACCCCCAGGAAGTCTTCCCAGAGCTATCTTCATTTGCTCAGAGAAAGTATGAGATAAAATGAATGCATCCCCCAAAGGAAGCATTTTTGTTTCTCACAATAACCACATGAGATGGGTCTTTTCTTTAATGATAAAGATGTGGAGTAAAATTCAGGGTTAGGTATACAAACATTGATTATGCAGGTACCCTTGTTGATGAGGCGTCCACTTCCCTCCTCTAGCAGTTTCCCTCAACTGCCAATTCCACTCCCCTCCCCTGACAGTTTCCCACTACTGCCAATCCCTTTCTTATAGTGTTGTAATTGTTCAAGGTCCACTTATGCGTGAGAACACATGGTACTCTGTTCTTTGTTTCTGTGATAGATCACCGAGTATGATCGATTCTAAATCTGTCCAAGTTGCTGCAAAGTCCATATGTTTGTCCTTCTTTATGGCTGCATAATATTCTGTCGTGTATATGTACCACATTTTTTTATCCAGTCCAACTTCGATGGGCAACATGGTTGTTCCATGGTTTTGCTATTGTGAATAGAGCTGCAACACACATACGTGTGCAGGTATCTTTTTTGTAGAATGATTTGAGTTCCTCTGGGTATATTTCCAATAGGGGAGTTGCTGGGTCATATGGAAGGTCAGTTTCTAGTTCTTTCAGAAATCACCACACTGTTTTCCTAAGAGGTTGCACTAGTTTGCATTCCTACCAGCAGTGTAGAAGCATTCTTTTTTCTTCACATCCTCACCAGCATCTGTTGTTGTTTGTTTTATTAATGATGGCCATTCTTACTGGGGTTAGGTGGTAATGAGATGGGTCTTTAGTACCTACTTGCAGACTTTTGTTCCATGTTTGCTTTTTAGATAATGAAAAAAACAAAATCATTAACCCAATAAAATGAATATGTGGAAAGGTTTGTGTATAGAGTATGCAATAGCACAAATTTATGTGTACTCTTCAGATTTCTTTGGGTGATAATTTGCAGCAGAAAGCATATCTCTTTTGGAGCATGAGTAGAAGAATTTTCCAATCAAAACTAGAAGAAAACTTCAAGTATACAATTGTAAACAAACAATTACTTCCTAAGAGTTTTTGTTGTCTTGCCTTGGGTTTCCTAATTTTCCTGTTAAGTATTACTTTCTGAATGAAGTAAGAATATTTGTATATACTATTATTACCATTTTAATACCGACCTAGAGATACAAAATTACTACATTTGGGTTTGTTGGTATCGATCCAAGGCACTGATATCTAGCTTGAGTTGGTATTTGGAAAAGAATAAATTCTGCCTGGTGAATAGTGGCGTAATGTGACCATGCATATAGTGAAGCATTCCTTCCATTTGCTTGATGGGGATTTTAGCTTATTCTATAAAGATAGTTCTTGTGTATGAGCCTTTAACATTTTAATAAGATCAGTAAAAAGAATTGTTATTTTGATGAGTAATTTACATGGCATTTTAATTACTTGGGATAAATATTAGAGATGTAGGTCTGCAATACCTTTTACACAGTAGGAAATGTGAATCATAAGTAGCATTACTAATAAAGTTATTATGACTTTAAATTTAGAATTATGTTTCTAATTTGAATCAATGCTTCCAGAGCTTAGAGAGGAGTCTAGTAGGTCACGGTAGATCTTGAAAAATTAAGTACCTGCCTGGGTCTACCACCAGTGGTATACTGAAGTCACTCATGCTGGCTCACGAAGAGATGGTTGCTATATTTTTAGAAATTTTGTGAGCCAGTGTTAAACATAGCCACTATGAAGAATTATATAATCCTATGATTATATATGTTATATTAAAAACAAGGGTAATTAATACTGAAAGCTCATCACTTCCTAAATATCATACTGCATTTTATTACTACCTGTGCTCTCGAGGTTATTTACATCTTTTGGTCTGCATGGTAGAAATATCATGCAATGATGTGCTATCCTGCATATTTTTCTACATTCACTGATATCATGTTGGAAGCTTGAAATTGGTTAAGGAGAGAATATTTATATCATGGAAATTGGAAAATGCTTCATTTATTGTTTTGTTGATTGTCTAAACTTGAGAAGGTGATGGAGAAAATGCTAATAGTGTAGATTAAATTTAAAAGTGAGTTATCTCTCCAGGTATTATTAATAGCACAAAGTAGCGAGAAAAATAGTTTTTCAGTATTTTAAAAATATTATATGATTCTGAAAGGAAATCACTTATGTCACTGAATGAGTAAAGTTCTCATATACATCTTCATTATTTCACTTTTTGTCTTACTTGTTAACATAAATGAAAAATCAACCAACATTCAGTCAAAATGTTTGCAATGTAGTGAGTGACTTTTTGCTGAATCACATAGTAATCAAACATTTAGTTGAAGTCTGATTTTGTAACACTATTGCTGGTGAAAGAATTATAAAAATTGATAGTGAATTTGTTTAGAATTTTAAATAATAGTATTGTATATTTTGTTATTATTTGTATACTGTGTGTTACACATTCTTTGTATCAATTTTTTGTATATATATAAGTATATATATACTTTCCTCTCAGGATGCTAGCTGTTAAGTAGTTACTACTATGCAATTAATTAGATGTTATTAGCTCTAAAAACAGATCTGGAACCTCTGCTGTCTTGGTCTTGACATATCAGTTTTAGGTTTGTAAGGACCCACAAAGACATTAAGAAGTTTTACTGTGAATTATTTAACCCCAGAAATATCATTATGACATTTGGGAAGGATTATTTCTTTAGCATTTTGGCTTCAACACCTATTTTTTTTTCTTAAGAGAAAAAGACCCCGCAGAAATGAATACTTGGAAGGCCATAGCGAGGTCTTTAAATATTCGAAGGCATTTTAAAAACAAAGGCTGGACTTATTCTGGGTGGCTATAGAGGGCTTAACAAACCCCAGTGGATGGAAGTTGTAGGAAGCTGGATTGGACATAATGTAAGAAGAATCATATAATAGGTAAAACTGTCCAAATCAAATGTGGCTTGTTAAGGAGGTAGTCATTTCTTCATCATTAGAAATCCTCAAGCAGGGTTGAGAGTTTTTCTACTAACAGGATTCAGATGACCTTGGTGGTCACCCTTCCAGTTCTGCAATTTTGTGAGCGCTTGATTTCTCATTTGTATATTAAACCCAAAGCAGTCTCCAGTCCTTGTCAAACTGACTGCATATTCGAAAACTGGCTGAATGCTTTGGTTCGGAAATTTAAGAACTGAAATTTGTCTTTCAAATATGATAAAGGTAACTGAAAAGCTCACGTGGTCATATACCACTTTTAAATAAATGAATTCAGGTAAAAATCCCGTTGGAACAAATACCCTTACAAAGAAATCTCTATAACAAAATGTTTCTGTATAATGGAGGAAGTACATAGCCCTAAAACTTTATGATATGCTAACAGTAGATAATATATTATCATATGCGTATACAATTGGTACTATTGCTTGATCATAAAGTCTTCTTGTCTACTTTTATTCAATGTAGTTATTTTGTTTCCCAGAATAAAAGGCAGGGCATAGAGGTAACATTAAAAAATCCTGTTTAAACTGAGTTACAACTGGCAAGCTATTTCAGTAAGTATCCTCATGAAATTGCTTAGAACATAAGAACTGAGTGGGTTTTTTTCCTTCTACTTTTTAAAATATGTTATCCCCTCTAGGGGCCAATTATATCCCCCCAATCAGTGTTTTACTTGAAAAAGTTCACAGATCAAATGAATAAAAATGAAACTTGACTGGCACTCTGGAATATTAATTAGACTTGGCTACGTAGCTATATAATAACTGTGTGCCGAAAGGATTTGTGTTGATTAGCAATGCTAATCAGATTTCTAGTTTCTGTTCCCTAGAGAAAAGGTACTGCCATCTTAAGCTATTATGGATTAGATGTTTATATTTTAACCACCTAACTATTCTTGATTTTTATAAGATGGGTGAAATTTTTGAATTTTAATTATATTCTTACAGGAAAAAAATATTTTTAAGGATCAGAAAGCTCATATAGATATCCTGGCTTTATCTTAGAGTCAGCTTGGAATACAAATTCCAAAGATACACAGGATAAATAATTCCAAAAAAAACTGGAATTATTTTTTGGAGGCAGGGTCCCTTGTAGTACAGGTTTCCTTCGCTAGGACCCCATTAGCAAGAGTGTACTAGCTAACTTTATTGTGAGAGGCTGCATTCCGTTTCAGTGAATTTTATTTTGAAGAGTCTTTCAACATGTTTGTCCATTTCATGACGGATGATTTACATGAACAACCTGCCCACACTGCACTGAGTGTTCAGCAGTTTTTGACCCAAAAAATGGCATGACCCCCCATACCTCACCCTCCCTATTCACCTGATCTTGCCCCAGCAACTTTTTCTTGTTTCCTGGGATGAGAAAGTCCTCAAACGGAAACATTTTGCCAATGTAGAAGAGGTGAAACAAAAAACGGCAGAAGCACTAAAAGGCATCAAAATTCATGACTTCAAAAACTGTTCTGAGCAGTGGAAAAAGTTTCTCAGTAGGTGAATTGTGTCAAAGGGAGAGTGCTTTGAAGTTGACTGCATTTAAGCATGTAAGAATAAACACACAATTTTTTATAAATAAATTCTGGGTTTAGGGGGGAGGTCCCTCCTCATAAAAAGAAACATGGGGAAAACTTTTGAAGTATATAATTGTCTTGAGTTTAAATTCAGAAACTATGTTCAAGAAAGGGCCTATTTTTGATGTATCTTGAAAATACATCAGCATTGCAGGCAAAAACCCAGGGAGAAAGTATTCTGGTTTCATTTTGTTTTGTATTTTATTGTGTTTATTTTTTAAGCTTTTGGAATAGTAAAGAAAAACACTCTAAGTGAAATGAATGGGTGAAATTTGCTAAAACCTTAAAACACCACCAAACAATCTTATCCTCAGATCAGGGTTACTGGCTCAGAGGTTCATGGCCACAGAAGACTGGGCTACTACCTGGAGCAGCCCATCAAGCGGAAAAACAAACCTTGTGTTTTCTCCTCAAATCAAAATAAAAGGGGAGGAGAATATGCAAAGAGAGGAAATCAGCAAAGAATTAGAACATTTTCCTTCAAGTTATGTAGGGGAAACAAGAGCTGAAAGGAGCAGAGATAAAATCAGGACTCCTAAGGTTCTGGTCACCAACCCAGTCAACTCACAAAAGATCTAGATTATTTGAAGAATTGGATGGGATATGATTACAACTCTCTTCCTAAATTCGCTTTTTAAAAAAATTCCAAATTGGCTTTTCTGGGACTGGGCCTCAAAAATAGTTTATCTTCAGTTGCTATAAACTAGGAAAGTGCCTCATTTCCGCAAAATCAACCGTAGACTAAAATAATTTGTGAACACATGGAGTTGCTTAGAATGGAGATTCGTCAGAGCATATTTGCTTCCAACACAGTGCATTTCTGTTGGTCATAAGGGCTGACTGAAGGCAGTAAGTACAGAGAAAGGAGACAAATACGTTGTCATTATTGGGAAAAAAATCCAAAGAAATGTCCTTCTGGCTAGGTCCATAGCATACTTTTAAATAGGTAAAAGTTAGCAGTGTGTATCTCTCTTTTTTTTAAGTTGGAGTCTCACTCTGTTGCCCAGACTGGAATGGAGTGGCATGCTCACAGTCACCCCAGTGTCGACCTGCTGGGCTCAGGCGATCCATCTACCTTAGCTTTCCAAGTAGTCGAAACACTGGAGCGCGCTACCAAGCCAGGCTAATTTTTCGATTTATTGTAGAGATGAGGTCTCGCCAAGTTGCCCAGGCTGTTCTCGAACCTGTGGGCTTAGGCAATCCTCTCACCTCAGCCTCCCAAAGTGCTGGGATTACAGGCTTGAACCACGGTGCCCGGCTGGGTGTATCGCTTAAATGGTTTAACTGAACACTAATTTGGGGCCCATCAGGATACTAGGTGATACAGTTTACAAAAGAAAAATGCATGAATACATCAGTGTACATATAAACTTATACTAAATATGGACGTTGAATTGCCTGGAAAAAGTGCCTAGATTACTCACATACAAATAAACATTGCAAAAGAAGTTATTGGGTGAACCCAAATTTCTTTGTCATCTTTGTCATTAATAGTCATGTGATGGTGATGGTGATGGTAGTCATGATCATCACCTTTCAAGTGATAGTAACAATCTTATCCATCTCGCAGTAATTTAAATATGAGACAAGCTCATTCATCTCTTCTGCAGGGTTAGAATGAATATTTGACTATGGAATTTAGCATTTACCCTTCATGGGTCAATGGATAGGTGAGTCTTAAAACCTCTTTAGGTGGAGATTATTCTAATAGAAGCTTCCTCCATCCCCCTGCCTTTCAAAGGCCCAAAGCAATATTCCATATTTCTTAGAAGAAATAAGGTCACATGTGGGGAAAGTACAGATAAACAATATCATTCACATGGAAATCATCACCTCAAGTTAATGAAAAGGTGGTTTTCTGGAAAAAAGAGATGGAACTGATTTTTGATGGTATTAAAGGCAAGAAATCTTATTGAAAAAATTGTCATTGGTATGGTGCTGAATTACAGTTTTTATACCATAAAAATGAAGTTGTTAAACCTAACATCAAAGGAAGATTATTGTCTTTTAATGTTTAATAATAAGTTTTTTGTGTGTTGTGAGCAGTGAAATTACTGTCTGTGTCTTAGCTGAAAAGGAATTTAAAATTTTATAAAAGACACATAGCAGATTAATTATGCACATAAATATATGAGTACATATGTAGATAGATAGGTGAGTAGATAGTTTTGTGTGTGTGTTTGCATTATATAGGCCTAAATTCCTTTGATTTACACAGGTATATAAATCATAGTAGCTTAGGTAGCTAAAATGTCTATTAGCAGTTAAAACATACATAATTAGCAGTTTATGTTTCCAGTTATGAAAAGACAAGAGATAGCCCCAATATCGGACAGGCAAACCTTTGAGACTATTGGCCTTATTCTCCATTCAGCAGACAGGAAATAGGAGACCTAGATCAGTGCCCGTGGTCAGATATCTAGAGGAAAAAACCACACCTAGCCAAGGTCCCCTGAGCCGATATTCCTCATCTCTCTCGTTATTATGTGGAGATGTGTCAGGGGGTGATATGCCATCATATCTTAACAAATTTCCATTTCTTTTTGCCCTCATGCTACATATTAGCTTTTCTCAAAACAATCAGAGCTTTTTTTAAAAAGGTACCTTCAATTTACATTTCTTCTTCCTTCTCTTATGCTCCTTCTTTTCTGGTACTTTGGGCTTCAATCAATGATAACTTCAACCTGGAGTCTCTCCTTGCTGCCTGTGCCTGAGACAGCCTGACCCTCTACCTCACATGAAGAACTTCTTCATGGCTTTCAAAGCCAGTCCAGGACTTGCCTAATCCATAAAGACTTTTGTGATTACATGGAGCTCTTAGAAGTGAGAGACAAAACCATATTTGTGAGATACTTGATAAGATAAAAACTGTAGGAATCCCCAACTTGGGCTGGTGTGTTGGTTTTGAGGGAAAAGTGTGAGCTGATCAAGTTAAAGCTTCCGAAGCTCAGGTATCAGGTCTGATATGTTTACTTTTCTGAATACCACCATTTTTAACTGGTGAAAGAAGTAGAGCATTTGGCAAAAATAAAATGAAGTAAAATCTTTCTATCTCTCTTTTAAAGAAACTTTCTCTTTGTATAATATAGATCTACAGTCTAGCAACAACTGCTCTTGCCTGGATTATGAGACGTTTTATTTGATTATAGACTAAATTCAAATTTGAGTACTTATTGTCATTTATAGTGAGAAGGTAAGAGATTGTTCAGAGATTCAGTAACCCATTCACTGTCCTGCAGTAGATATGGGCAAGGTTTATGCAGCAGACTTGCATCTCCATCGAAACATTATCTTTCTATTCCAACACACTCAGGGCCAGCTTTAGTTAAAATCGTGAAGCAAGTTGTCATTATCACTCACTATCATTCACTACTTTATTGAGTACTTACAAGGTGCCAGGCACTTTGCTAAGTACTTTTCATATATAAACTCATTTAATCCTTACAACTCCTTGAAATAGATATTATCATCCCTGGTTTACAGATAAGAAAATGAAGAGAGAGGCTATTTAATATTACACTGGTAGTAAATGAGAAAAGTGGGATTTGAACTTGAATCTCTCTGGCCTCCAAAGGCTTTCTCTTAGCCGCTAAACTACTGACCTGTGTAACTAATGTGCTTGGGTGTTTGGTGTCTTCCATTCTCCTTCCAACCTCTCCTTCATCTTTCCTATGACATCTTTGTCTTTTCCCTCTAGTGTCAGATACCCTGATGAGCTCTCTCCTCTAAATAAAAATCTTCAGATTAAACACACACAAAAATTTATACCAAGATTTTTATGTATTAACACTGCCCCAGAGTACTTGAACATCAAGGAGACAAATTCTTAAGCAAAAGAAATTTTAAAGCTAGAAATAGAATTTTAGGCAATAAGTCAGATACATATTAGGGAATCCAGGAATGAATTAGGAACCTATCTTAATTTCTCTGAAGTGACATTATGTGGTGGTCACCTTTTCGTTTGCAAGGTAAGCCTGAGAGAACTCCTTTCTTGTAGTGAATTATAGCCAGGAGGTCCACTTATAAGGTTGCATATCAATTTTGTACATTTTGAAAGATAGGTATGTTTCAAGTGAATTCGACAGTGTGTACCCAGAAAATTACTTAATAGCAAATGATTTAATGCTTCACTTGTACATATTAAATCATTATAATAATAAATCTTCAGTGTGGTTGCTGAAAGTCTGGGCTTGGGTCTGTGGAACAAGTGAAAAGTAAACATGAATGCCCCACAAGGAAGTAGAAACTTGAGTCACAAAATTATCCTTCCTGGAAAACCAATTCCCATATTGTTGACATCAGAGGCTAGGTAAAATTAACCAACAAACTAAAACCAGAGATGCTACAATGGTCTTTGAGTTAAACATAGGAGATTAAACATACGCGTTTATCGTCACTCCCTTCTGAAACTCAACAAACACAACCATGACGGGATCCAAAAAGGTGTAAACCTACCAGGTCAAAAAGGAACAGGAAGGAAATAATCCTGAACTAGATATGTCAACAGACTTTTAGAAGCAGGAAAATGGATAAGTAAGAACTGACTTGACTGAGTAGAGAAAGGTGAGCCCTTACTACATGCAGGAAAAAAGCCAACAAGAAGAAATCCAGTCCTCTCCAGTCCTCACATAAGGGCTCCTAGTCCTCTCAGGAACTGGAGTACCTCGTATATTTACACAGGGAGTTTTTGGGTACAGCTGAAAGTTGGTTGAAAACTTATAAAGAGCAGTTAAGAACACGAAGATATCTCCTGCTTCTCTCTTATAAGGTGAGGGATTCTTCCCCACAGAGGAGAAACAGGAGGCTTACTCTCTGGGGAAACTGAAACAGAGGTTCCATTCTCAGGACCACCAAGCCCAGCAAGGGGAAAACCTACAGGACTGAAAACAAAGGCTCTGAGTGAAAGTTGGATATATAGAAGTTGAACCATCAATTCTCTTTCCCTGTTCACCTTCTTACAACTTCTTGAAATAGATATTATCATCCCTGGTTTGCAGATAACAAAATGGAGAGGCGATTTAATATTACACTGGTAGTAAATGAGAAAAGTGGGATTTGAACTTGAATCTCTCTGACTCCTTGTCAGCCTAATAGATCTCAGGTCAATAAATCCCACCTATGCATACAGAGTGTCCAATTAGCTTTTTATTGCCTTTCTTTTAAATAGCACTGACAGCCAAGGATTACCAGGTATTTTAGGAAAGCCTTCAATATGAAAGATAGATAATAAAGAAACGGGTTTGAGAGGAGAAACTCTGAAAAAAATAGAAGCAATGCATACAGCAAAATAAAACTTGGAGAAAAAAATAATCTCCCAACAACCTATGATACTACAATAAGAAAAGAACGCTACAGAGAAGAGACACTCAGAGGTCAAGAAAGAACTCTTGGAAATTAAAAACTATGATAGCAGAAATAAAAATTTCAGTAGAAGTTTTCAAAGAGATATTTAGAGTCTACCAGTTGTTTTCAGGCAATACACAGAAATCGAACATAGGATCCAAAAGATTGAAAATAGATCCAGGAAATTAACTGTCTGGTTAATAGGAGCAGCAGAATAAGATTGCACAAAAGGGAAAGGAGAAAATTATCAAAGAAATAACACAAAAACATTTTCTCATAAACAAAGGGTATGAGCTTCCAGATCAAAAGAACTCAGTACTCTATCATGAAAGAAAAAAGATACCACCAAGGTAAAACATTGTGACATTTTAGAAGACTCTAAACATGTTTAGAAACAACAAAAGGGCATATATCATAAATTGGTGTGGTGTCAGTTTTCTCAATAATAACTTGAGATGTTAGAAGATAATAGAGCAATGCTTAGATTTCTAAGTCCAGCCAACCTACACAGCAGGTGATAGTTTTCATTCACTTGTGTTCAACTTTCAAAAAATTGTGTCTCCTATGTACTGCTTTTTGAGAAGTTACTGGAGGATGTGCTCCACCAAAATGAGAGGACAAGACAAGAAAGAAGCCCTGAGAGCCATAAAAGGAGATGCCACCCAGGAGAGAGGTGGAAGGAGTTCCTAGGAGCATGGTGGAAGCAAGGTCTGGACAGCAGCCAGTCCTGTTAGGAAGAGAACACTGGGATGCTCCTAGGTGTCTCTAAGGATCAGAAAGGCACAGTGAGTTGTCTGATGTGTTCAGCAATGCTGAGGACATTTTGCAAATAGTTTGCAAGGAGAAATAATGATTTACAGATTGAAAATTGCTAAATAGACAAGGCAATTGTTCATTACCAAAAAGTGTTAAGAAATAATTACATATAGTCATTATACACCGAGTCTCGATTGGAAACAATAAGCACATAATGATATTGATGTAAACATCACAAAATGATTTATTCAAAGATAGTGACATAATTATTGGGAGAGATGGTAAAAAAGAGGAATGAGTGGAAGAGAAAATGGGGTAGAGAGTACTAAGCTCTCATCCTCCCAGAGAGAGCACTATAAATAATGGCTAAAATAGTAGAAAATTAAGAAATAGCATGGCAAGCCTATTATTTAGAAATGTGGGTGTGGAGGGGAATAAAGGAGGAATAGGGCACCAACCAATGCAATATACTATTACCTCTCTTTCATGACATTCCATACCTCTAATAAAAAGCAGCACAATATTATATAAAATATATTTCTAGGGACCATGTCAACCTGTTGAGCAATGAAATATACTGCTTTTTTAATAGCTATTCTATGATAGAAATGGCTTTTAGAGAAAACAAAATATAATTTATTGACAACTCAACATGGTGATCTTTATGTATTAAAAAGTTTCTTCTATATTTCTTTTTAAAAATGTTGATTTCCATCCAGTGTCATGGACTCAATATGGTAGGTTAATAACAGCATTTATTTTAAAAAATGGAATAAAGTAGAATATTGCCGAATATTATGGAATAGAGTATTTGTGGCCCAGAATTTGAAAAATACTGCACAATTCTACATCACTGTCTTACCAGAAACCCTATCCCTCTGTACTTTTCAAAAGCGTCAGTCCTCTCTGGAGTCTCGTACAGTAGTGCCAAGACTGGTGAGAATCACATGAAATGGAGTAGTTTTGGTGCTCTGATTGACCTTCTGGCTAATTTGCAAGATTCTGCTGGGCCACTTAACTAGCTTTTCCATAATTAAAAAAATTTTCTTTTACCATGACTCATAGTGAAAAAATGTCAGTATGCAGAGAATGGAAGTTAGAGTAATTACTGTTCTATAAAACTTTTGTTTTAGTTGTATAGAGAGAGGAGGATGCTATCAGAAAAGTCAAAAAGTCACAAGCATATCCACTAACACTGTGATTTTAACACATGAATCCTAGCTGTAATAGCTACAAGTTGTGTAAGCTCTGGTAAATTGTTTATTTTTTGTGAACCTCAATTTCCTCATCTATTAAGTGGGAATGATAGTACTTTCCTCATAGAATTCTTTTCAGGATTAAATGTAATGGTTTAAGTTACCACATTTTTCCAAGCTCATGGCAGCAAAGGCCCTCAGTAGATGCTGGCTGTCATTACTCAACATACGTGTATTATTCTGCCATCCAGACTTGCCTCTTGTCTGAATCCTTTGCTAAGTGGCATAATTAAGACTGGCAATTTATAAATGATTTTCTCAACTGGTTAGAAACGATTGGTCAATATTCTCTGTCAAAACACATGCTTCTCGTTATTGTTCTTCATTCATTACCTTGTAATGGTACATAACATGTTTGCTGTTTTCTTATTTAATTTATGCTTTGGCCAGCATATCTTTGTTCAGAAGTTTGTGTGTCCACCCAGGAAGAAAAGATTAATGTGCACCAACTTAGTGTAGATGATGCCATATGCAGGTTGTATTTAATCATCAGGTGTAGATAATGATAGTGACCATTGATAATATATCCAGGGTAAGGAATCTGATTCCATTTTCACTTTCAGACCTGATTTGTAATGTAATCTTCAGCCTATCATTTGAGCCTTTTGGCAAATAGCTGTTTTAAGAAATGTGTATATATATTTTGCAGAAGGATTCTACACTCCCTGAAAATCGTGCTGTGACTTACCTTTAATTCATGAACGGCGCTTGTGTTTTTAGAGCGTGGCTAATTTATGGAAGTTCTCACAATTCACAAACACTGGGATTTAAGCACAGTACAAGGAGCAGCATGGCTGAGTGGAAAGATCACACGCTCTTGTGTAGCCAGAAGACCTCTCAAAACCTAGCTTCATCCTCATGCCCCTGTGGGACCTTGGGCAGGTTAACTTCTAAAGAGACTCAACTTTCCCATCAGTTGAATGGGAATATCCATAGACCACCATGTGAAGGTTTAGCACAGAGAACCTCATGTAGAACAAGCAGTCAAAAATGTCTTTAGAGCACGAAGTGTGCATATAATTTCAGGAGGGAAGGGAGTTTAAAGAAGCTGGAATATTGCCTATTCCCAATGCTCCATTTTCTGTTTTTTCTTTATTTTAAGCTGACTGCTTCTATCTTAACCTGCTTGCTGGTTGGGGTTCAACTAGAAGCCTAAATTGGGGATTTCATAGCTCTAAATACCCTTCATATTCCACCAGTTACACACTACTTCACTTCTATGATCCTCAGTTTCCTCACATATAACCATGTTTAGTTACTGAGCAGACCAGTGCTGGTGTGCAAAAATCAGCTGTCATGATGATTGACAAAAATAGTAGGTCTTCAATCAATGCCAGATTATGTAAATGAGTTATCCAGGCCATAGAAACAACTGTTTCGTTGTGCTGTGTGTAATGTGCACCTGCTCTGTCTCTATCATCTCGCCTGCCGATGGCAGTGAATACATATTCTCCAGCCCCTGGAGAAAATTGAAAGGTTAGTTGCTTTCTCAGAGAAATATGAAAATCCAAAACACAGCCTTAAGTTAATAACTAAGGAATCAGGTGTTCAGAAAGTTGGTAAGAAATAGAAAATTTCTTTGGTTAGCTACATTTGAAAGTAATATCTTCAATGTTCTTTGGTTTGGGCCTGAATTAAAACATCCACTCCTAAAATATAGTTCTTTATAGTTAAGAGTGATTTTCTCAGATTTTAGAAAATCCATTACTTGCTAATTTGAGGCGTTTTTAAAACTATTCTGGAGCTTTCTTTATTGTCCTTTTTGGCTTGGCCAGGATTTAAAACACAATAACAGCGCTTCTATTATCTCTTCCTCATTTTCAGAATGTCTTGGGTACTATTAGGATTGTACTGTCTCATCACAATGACTCCTCAGTTTCTTGGAGAGAGAGTTTTACCTTCCCTTGATCTGAGTTTTGGTCTATTTTTTATTCTTTATTTTATTTACAGTTACATAATCTGACATTTCAACAGCTTCACACATGTCAAGAAGAAAAATCAAGTAACTAGTTTTAAAGCCTGTAAATTAATAATAATTGAAATGTATATGTGTGTGTGTGTGTATTATGAATTGCACATGTGCATAACCCACAGTGACTATACATAACTAGGAAACCGAAAATGTGCTACATTTATACATACTCTTGTTCTACCTTAATTTCCTCATCTATAGAATGTTTTACTCTGAACACTTTGGGAAACAAGGGTAATAAAAATTAATAGCACAGCCGGGCTCAGTGGCTCAGCCTGTAATCCCGCACTTTGGGATGCTGAGGTGAGTGGATTGCCTGAGCCAGCGGGTTCGAGACCCACCTGGGCAGCTTGACGAGACCTCATCTCTACAATAAATCAAAAAATCAGCCGGGCATGGTAGCACGTGCCTATAATTCCAGCTACTCGGAAGGCTGAGGCGGAAGGATCGCCAGAGCCCAGTGGGGCGAGGCTGCAGTGTCCGGGAGCGGCCACTGCACTCCAGTCTGGGCGATGGAGTGAGACTCCAACTCAAAAAAAAAAAAGAAAAAAAATGAATAGCACTTTAATTCCTAGTTAGTTGGCTATGAAATTCAGCTTGCTACTAAATTTCTACCAATATGGAAATTCTATTTATCTGTGCATGTATTCAGAAATGAAATTGCACCATGAAAAAGTAGTGTTCAATGATCAACAATTACACCTTTTTATGAAATAGCCAAATTGCATTTTGAAATAAATATGAATAACTTCCAAGACAGTGTGAAGACTTGCTGTTGTCATTGTAACCATTGTCACTTAGGTGACGGTGACTTGGAGATGTATTCAGGAGTTTAATTTTATTGTTCTCCTCCTACCAGGGGCTCCTACGATACTAAGGGCTCACACTGAGACCCCATGTCATAGAAGATTAAAAATAGATAACAGCAACAATAACAACAACCAAAACCCATCAGTCAAAACTGAGTCTTGCAAAACAAGCACATTCTGTGGATAAAAATCATGTGCCTCACAGAACAAGCCTGTCAGTGGCAGAGGGGAATCGTGAAGGTATCCTTATGTTCGTACAGCCAGATATTTTCAGAAGTTGAGTTTGCCTACATTTTGACTGGGATGATTAGCCGAAGTACAGATAGATCCTTAAGCTTATGGTCAGTCTTTATTTTTATTTTCTTCCCTTTATATTTTTGTTGTATTTGTGGTTGTGTATGGAGGAAGGTAAAGTTTAAAATGTCTATAAAAACATTGATCAGTTTGCCAAAATAACTAAAGTGTGTGTGAGGCCTTTAATGTTAGACATCTGCTAATATTTTCATGTATTATATAAATTTATATAATATATACACTTATAGATATGGGACCCTATTATAAAAATATCTATCACGATTCTTTTTGTTTTTCCTTTCCTTTTTAAAATTATACTTTAACTTCTATAGAAAAGATTTTTATTCACTTTACAAATGAAAAACAAAAGACCACACGCTGGACCTGAAATCATGTACTAGGCTGGTACTTATCTTGAAACTTTGGACCATGTATATGTGAGGTAGGTGTTTATATATCTGTGGCAGTATGTTAGCAGAAAGATTCCTATACAGCTGGAATTCAGTGTTAGATGGTATTTTTAAAGCTGAAATTAGATTCTCTGCTTTGATTATTCCATTGTGGGTCCCCAGTTATATTTTAGTGTCCTTCACCCTTTCCTCCTTTATTATTTATAACCCATACTCTTTGAGCAATGACCAGTACTAATCTGTAACCTTCTGTCCTTCTGCCTGATTCGCTGCCTTTTTTGAAACTTCAGATTGAAGCATATATTCTGAGAGTTTCTGTTAAAAAATATATTACATTTTTTTCATATTTCTGAGTCTGAAATAAGAGTCAGTTCTGGGTTTGCTAGTCTCATTCATTTTCAGTAGGCCAGCTTCAAAAAGAGAGAGAAAAAGAGAGAGACAGAGAGAGGGAAAGTATAAAGAAATCATATTTGTGTATTTTTTGCGTTTATGATGTTATAATATCTCTCTCATGAACACACAAATATACTTTTGCATACACATTTATTAAAGAACATCTTGTTTGCTAGCTTAATGCACTGGGTCTTTCTTTCTTCCTTTGCCTTGCTTTTTCTTCCCCTTCTTCCACAGTAGCTGGGCCTATATAATAATAAAAACAAAGAATAGCAATTCATTTGTTCTTGGTGTGCACTAAAAAGAAGTGGGGCATAAAGCAGCATTAGGGCAAATTCCCTGAGGACCAAAGACTCCCACTGGTTCCAGTCTTCTGAATGGTGCCTGTCCCTCCCATGCAGTTAATGACTGAAATGGGATCCATTGCCACCGGGAGCTTTTAATTTCTTTACATTGTTTAGGTTGCTGTGACGTGATGCAAAGTGACAGTTTCCATTCCAGTTGGGCTCATTATTAGCTCTTACATGAGACAGCAAGGACAGACGTCTTTATCTGCATGTTGGACCTAACCTTCATTGCTACGTAAACTGAATTTAGCTTTGACTAAGGTATAAGGTATACGGTACCGTGGGCAAATATGCAAACCATCTCACATCCAGAGAGATGAGAGAAAAGAAGAGGAAAGTGGAGGCAAGGTGTGGATTCTTCAGGATTCATAAACTGAAGAGCTTCGATTTGGTTAAGAGTCCCGCTTGAAGGGCAGGGAAACTTCTGAGGAAAGTCCAACGTAAGAAGGTGCAGCAAATTCAAGATGTGGATCAGGACGTGGATACAAGATGCCTTGGTTTGTTCAGATGTCTACTGCTGGCTGTCATATTTGGCCATGAGCACTCTGTCATTAAGTAGGATGTTGAGTCAGCCCACAGAGTTAAGTATGGGTCGTGAGGTTTTTTTGTTTTTTTTCTAGAAATGGCTGCATGAACTGTAGCAAGGTTCATGGATTTCTGCCATGTCTAGTCTATATTTAGAAATAAAAATAATTAAATCCAGCATAAGATTTTTTCTAAGCAGACATCAGTCAACAGCTGAAAGATGCTCCAAGTTCTCAGTATATTGAGCATTCAGAACCCTTTAACTGAAAGCTAACACTCTCTAATACTGCATACAAGAAGGCTAAAACCAATTATGTATATAATTTTTCTTAAATGCACACAGAAATCAGAGATACACATAGATATTTGCAATCTGTATCAACAGCTGCTTGCCTTCGAGGTACTTATTGAAATCAAGTGTAAGTAGCATAATTTGTTAGACCAGTGTACTTAAAAAATAGATTGAAGACTTTAAAATCCGTGAAATACACTTTAGACTGTCACTGTCCAGTGGAGATTAAATGCAAGCCATGTATGTTATTTTAAATTTTCTGGTAGCCACATTTTTTAAAAAAAAACTAAAAAGAAACAAAAGAAATTAATTTTAACAATATATTTTATTTAGCCTCATATATAAAAACTATCACTGCAAAATGCAAATTAAAATTGTTCATTTGATAGGAATAAACAATGATTAATGAGACATTTGTACTTTCTTTTTGGACTTAGTCTTTGGAATCCAATATGTAGTTTACACTAGCAGCACATCACACTTGGACCTGACACATTTTAAGTGTCCCAAATCCACTGCAATGTGCAGCTGTTGGAACAGCACAGAATAAGACAGACATAGTGACTCATAAGAAGCTCTGGGTCCATACCAAAAATAGGTCTATTTTAGAAATAATGAAGAGGATCTTCATAGTATCTTGGTTAAGGCAAGCAAGATTCCCTCATTCACTTATTCATTCAAGCCATATTCAAGGTGTACCATGTACTAGGCATCGTAATAAAGAATGGGGATGACCTATAGACGTTAAAAATATAAACAAGGTCTCTTTGGTCATGGAGCTTACATTCCAGTCAGGAAAACAGAAAGAAAGAGACAAATAGATACATAATCCATCAGACAGAGACAAGGACTATGAAGAAAAATAAAGCAGGGTGAAGAACTGAAGGGTGATGGGGGGAGCCATGCTAGATTGGAGGGGGCTGCTAAGGTGTCCCATAAGGGAACATTTTAGCTGGATCCTGAATGAAGGGAAAGACTGAGTCATGTGGCTCTCTGGGGAAAGATTGTTTCAGGAAGCAGCTGCAAAGGCCCCGAGGCAGGAAGGTAGATTTTATATGATTCTTTAAGCCTCTATTAGGACTTTAATTTACTCTAAATAAAATGGAAAGCCATTGGAAAGTTTTGAGCCAATGTGTGACAAAACCTATCTGAATACTTCATGAAGAAGTGGTTAAGACAATATCATATATATGTATATATATTTTTTAAAAATTAATTTCCCCCTTAATCATGTTATTTCTCCATGATTAAATTTAGTATTTAATTCCAAACATTCCTGGATTTTACTCAAACAATGCTATCATTAACCAAGAAATGAGATGTGCCTCCCAAGTATAGAGGAGCTAAATCCTAGACATACATTGCATGGAGGTCTTGTGCAGAGATTATGCAGCTAACCTGAACATTAGCAAAACCGGGTACACGTGGATTACTTCATGTAAATGGGTTACAGTAGATGTTTATCGTAATTTGATGATTATCAGTGAGAAATATTCCTGCATAAGGGCTATATGTTTTGATTTATGTCATATAATATTTTTTACTTTTTGATTTTTTGGTGTGTAAATGCAGAATTCTAGTTTACTGTCAGTCTTTACAGAAAATTCTGATTATCATCAGTAACGAATGTGTACAGGATGAAATTGGTGGTATTTTATTCTTATTCAATGTGTGTATTGCTGGGAAACAAGAAAGAAAACCAAAGATATCCAGTTGCTTGGATCTATGATCACCATGCGTTCTCAGGGAGACTGGCAGCCAGATATAAACCATTTCTTATCTCCTATTAGAATCACAAGTTATTCCTGGCCTCTGATTTAAGTTTTTTGTAGAGTGAAGCAAGTACATTTACCTCTGAAAGGAATTCAACTGAAATTCAGTGGGAGAATATTGGACTCTAAGAACAAATCTCTTGCTAGCATCCTTATTTAGTAAAAGACTCAATGCAGTTAGGAAGAAATTCAGGATTAGGATAAAAGTAGATATTGCTTTTGGAATATCATGGAGAAAATAAACATATCTGAAATGACATGAGTGCCCCTCAGGAGTTCAGACTGAATGAAAGGCTGGCGAAGGATTCAAAGGGGAGACTCTTTATCTTGGTAATTGGTCACTTCTTAGTGTGATCAGAAAAATTGTCTTTGAGTCGTGTCTGGCCATCATTTCTCTGCTTCCTTAGGAGAATGGCTTTCTCCTTGGGAATCTCAAGGTTTAGTAACACCAAGGAAGTCGGTTAGAATTCCAAGCTCTATGAGAGTAAAAATTATGCCTTTCTTGTTCACCATTGCTTCCTTATTGTCTAGAGGAGTGTTTAGCATACAGTAGATGCTCTATAAATATCAGTGTGATAAAATTTGACCTGAACTAACAAATATAAATTATTATTTAGAAAAACCTGGAGAAATGCAACTGATTCATCTCTTCCTCACACCTTCCCAAATCCTCACCCTCAGTTTAACTGGCAGTGGCAAATAAAATTTGATTTTGAGGTAATAGACAGTCTTTGGCATTTAACCTTGGTGGCTGTTTGACAATTATAATATCATACTCAAACTAGTAACCATTTTTTTCATGTGTCTGTATGGCTGATACATAGATAAATTTCTGGTTCCTTACATTATTTTAATACAAGATGAGTAATGTATTTATATAGACAACACTTCAAACTTTAAAGGGAAATATTATAATTAATAAAAATAAAAATTTTTTTTTACTAAATAAGGATGCTAGCAGGAGATTTCTTCTTAGAAGACAATATACTCCCAAACTTTAAAGGAAATTATAATAATTTTTTTAAAAAAGTTTTCACAGCATGGACTTAAGAAAATTATCATTATAAAAAAGTAAAGAAAGGTTAATGTGTGTTTTAATGTCTTTTCCTTACTATAGAATCATTTTTATTAACTGTGGAAAAAAATTATTCTTCATATCAGATGAACCAAAATGAATGAAGGTAGCCAAATTCAAATGACTTCCCACCACCTGGAAGGCAGGGAGCATGGCACCTATGGACTTGGAGACTTGCATTTTCCCTTAAGGACTCCACTCTTTCAAAATAGGATGCCCGATTTACACACACATGGGTCATCCAATTGACTTTGTTGACAATGCATGGAACTACATCACAGCTGTAAAAAATTCACTTGAGAGAAGTTATGTAGGTACAACCAGCATGCTGAGCTAAGCATGCCATGGCTTGGAATTTTCTGATTTAAAGTGTTTCCTTATCTCCCTACACAAAAGTAAAATGAAACTGCATACGGCAAATTAGGGACTCCTTCACACGTTTTTTTAAATGACTTAAAAAAAAAAGTAGTTCCACAAATATATGTGGAAAAGTCACTTGATCACAATGAAGTTTATTTCTCAGAACAACTTTTAAAAAGGTGTGCGTGTGTGGGTCCCCCTTCCCCCCCCAAATAGGAAGAAAAGTTGTTTAGAAAATGTATTTCTGGACCATATTCTAAAATCCTTCTGCATTTTTAGATGCTAAGTAGGGTCTGGGTGGGATTGTCATCCACCCCAAATGAACAAGTGGTATCTGAAAAGGCGCTGTTTAATGAAAAGGGCCCACTTGGGATTTCGTGGCGTCGGCGGCGTAGAGGAGGAATCCGGCCGCCTCGGCGTTCCCACCTGCTGCCCGCGGGCTGCGAGCGTCGTTGCTGCGTCTCACGGATGCAGGTGAACCCAGCGCTGAACCACTTTCACAGTCCAGAAAGCATGACATTCCTTGTTACCAGTGGGAGGAAAGGCTAATTGAGAAGTGTGTATAAAGGCTGTAATGAGTAGCATTTACATGTATTGATTAGAAGTAGGGCCACCGTTTCTCATTTATCACCACCAGCAGCTGTGAAATTTTCCCCACGTCGATTGGCACGGCTCATATTCCCGCTCCTCTGGTCCTTTATTGCTTTTTTCCCCCTTCCCCTCCTGAACCAGAATGCTGATCCACCAGCTGGAATGGCCTGGTAATTACTCCAGCTCCTCCACCAGCTGCCACAATTGCCAAACCGCTGGAGTGAAAAATTCCATCCCGCATTTCCGATTTTTTACATTACCATTGCATAATCATATTTGACGAATAATTAACCTGGGTTAATACTTCAGGGAGCCATTTGCAAGTAAATTGATAAGCTGAGTGCTGTAACGGCTCACAAGGGCTGAGGACTTTGGCGGTAGCACGCTCTGCTAGGGCCTAGCTGCCATCTGGGGTATATTCTTTCTGAACCCCCAAAATGACCAAGACTGTCAGCTTTAAGAGCCCTTGTCCATGACTCAGCTGAGCAAAGACCTTAAATATAAGGTCATCTCGAATGGTTGAAATCTTTTCTTTCTTAAAGAGCTAGGCTCATCCATATCCTGGGTGTGAAATGGATATTTCAAGTACCATAAGTCCATTTTGAGAAATTTTCTAACTCAGGACGTTGTGGGTTGTTGTTTGGGAAATATCAGACTTTATTTTATTGTCTGATCTCTCTCCTGCACAGCGGAGAGGCACCTTGGACGGGTCAGAAAGTTATTTGCTTCCCTTCCCATGAGTGGCATTCGTTTTGGAAGTAAAGGATATATGAATGCCAGACAGAAGGAATGGCTGAAAGTGGTGGATAATGACCATATTTCCAGGTCAAATATAATTTGGCTGGCCATTCTGGAAAACTTTGAGACTATAGCAAAAGAATAACTTTACAGTCCAATCATCTGAATTCAAATTTGTTCCTAACTTCATTTGTTGTGGTCAGTTAGAATATTTAACTCTTTAAAAGTTGCTTAATTCTAATATCTCCCAATTTATTTTCTCCTTACCCATCCATTTTGGGCTATGGTCTCTTTCAAGGTGAATCAGAGGAGCAAATGATAACCCCATGATTTCAGAAATAATATTTGTATTATTTGCTGTTGGGCTTTGGTATGTGAGCCGAGTATTCTTAAAGTGGAATCAGTGTATACAAGCTAGGTACAAAGTCAGCACTCAGCATTTGTCACCATGTGAGGTATAGCAAGGAAGAGCAGTTCTTTCAGACTCAACTGTAGCACTAAGTGAAATCAATGGCCAAACAATCTAACACAATTGGTCACATATTGATAGAATTAAACACCGCTGTTAACGTGACTTGTCATTGATCTGACAAAAACAGAGTTCAGGGTGGAAGTAGCCTGAAGCCTCTAGACTCCGTTTATGGAAAAGAGGCTTGGGGTGAAGATGGAAAGAGGAAAGGGAATGGGAATTATTTTCCTCCATCTACTTAAAGCATAGTTTTTGTTTTCCTCAGTTACTATGTTTTACTCTGGAACATGTTTTCAGGACGTTGAGTTTTTTGTTTTCCATTGGTGACATGGAAAAAGGAACTAAAAATACCTCATTTAAAGTTAAAATATGTTAAGCTAATATTCATCTGTGTTAAAGACATCTTTTCAATTGTGTGTGAGATTCTCTCTTTGACAGAAGTTCTGTAGATTCTTGAGGACAGTGAAACAAGTCAATACAGCACATAAAACACCTTCTACTATATCCCATAGCTCTGCCTACAAGCAGTGATCTGCTTGTCAGATATACATTCTGAAAGTGTTTTCCATCATTTGCATGCAATCAGATAATATTGCAAACTACTGGGGCCAGTAGAGCCTTGCCATATCATTCCTCGTCGTACTGCCTCAGAGCGTTGTAGTCAGCTGTTGCTGGGGCTCCATCTGCCACAGGCACGCATGTGACTAATAAGAGAATGTCCCCCTGTCAGAGGAGGCAGCTGCTGTGTGGAGCCTGTGTGTTGTGGTTTGAGTCAAGAGCGCCCACATCAATCGCTGTGATTTCTGAAGTGCTGCATAAGAGGGAGCAGGGTTGTGTCAGTACCTTGAATAGTCAAGAGAGTGGATGTGTTTTGAGTGGTTGGGTCTCTTGCTATCCTGGGTTTCAAAATGATTGTGGGTTCACTGGTGAACATACTCAAGGGTTTGAAAATGAAATATTTTTCTCTATGAGGTAGCCTGTTTAGATTCTTTAAAGCACTCTCACAATCTGTAATTACTTTATGCATCTAATTGTTGACCAGTATAAGTATGTCTTCCCCCGTAAATGAACACTCCGTGAATACAACAACGTTTTCTGTCTTGTTCTCCATGGTATCAATCTAATGCCTACCCAGAGGCAAAGCCTTACCCTGTGGCTTGGTAGATTGTGCACTGCACAACTTCAAGAGGTGATATTCACATAGGCCACGGTGTGCCAGCCTGGGTAAGCTCTATATGGCAGCCCAGAGGGGATAGAACATAGTAGGAACTCAACAAATGTCTTTGAAATAAGTGAATGCATTTTATCTTATTTTTCTTATGTTACAGTGGACAGACAATTCCACTCACATTATTGCTGAATAATGAATAACTATAAGGCAATGGTTCTTTAGCATACATGAGAATTGCCTGCTATGCTTTTAAAAACTCAAATTGTTAAGCCCCACACCCAGGGCTCCTGATTCAATAGGTCTGGAGTGGGGTCAGAAAACTTCCCAAGAGCTGCTGCCACTGCTGGTCTATGACCACACTTGGAGAACCACTGAGAACAACTGCTATAAGTCCCACAGATCACAGTTCTTCCCTTCTTCATTTTATCTTTCACATTTGAGCTCCAGTGTTACTGTTCTAAAAGTCTGATCTAAAGTTTAGCTCTGCTACCAATGTTTGATGACTCTTTATATCTATAGCACCAAGTTTAAATGCTTTCATGCAGTGCTTAAAGCCATTTGCCATTTTGAGAGACACCAGTCCTCCTGCTTCCTCATCCCAAGCTGGGTGTGCAAGTTCTAGGCACACTTAGACCCATGTACCTCAACTCTAGCTGTATATCAGAATCGACCTATGGAGCTCACAGAAAGTACAGATGTCTGGGCCTTGCTCTGGAGACTCTGATTCCATAGGTCCCAGGTGAGTCCTGAAGTTTTTAAAATCTTCACAATTGCACTAAACTATCAACATATGAGATGTTGACAACATACAGTCAAAAGCAAGTTCATAATTTTGTAATCTTTCCTAATAAAAGAAGAATGAATAAAAATAAATGAAATAGCCAATAATCTTAAAAAGTTATAAAGGGAACAATAAAAAAAGAATTTATAGACTGAAATAAAAGTGAATACAAGAGTAAAATTCAGTAACTTAGAGAACTAAAAACAAATAGAAAGAAAACTAAATCCAGGAAACAGATCTTGAAGAAGCTAATAAGATACAAGCCTCTGATAAATATATGAACAAATATATGCCAATAAATTTGAAAATGTGAATGAAATGGACCAATTATAAGAAAGCAATTATGAGCAATGGCTCAAAACTTTCAAAAATACCACATATATTCTATTAGCACAACAAATGTTTCTCAACTACTTACTATGTACCAGGTGTTGTCCTAGGTAGGGGTTCTAGTGGTAGACATAATAGGCAAAAAAAAATCTCAGCCATTGTATAGTTTACTTTCTATGAACCCAAGTGTCAAACTCTGATAGCTCACATGAAAAGAGCAATCAACCAATCACATGTATAAATAAAGATGGAAAAATGTAATTACAAGACCAGGAAACTATATTGAACAGTACATTAAAAGCATTACTCATCTATAGTCATTTCAGATCTATAATGATAGTTAAAAATTTAAAAATGCATTAATGTAATGCATCTAATCAATAGGTCTACTAATTTTTAAACTGTTCATCTCAGTAGATGCTTAAATGACATTCAATGAAATTAAAAATCTATTTCTGAAAAGAAATCTTGGAATGCTAATAGGAGGATATTTTCTTAACCTGATAAAGTATATCGGAAACCAAGAGCTAGCATCGTACTTCATTGTGAGACAATGGAGGCATTCCCATTAAACCAGAGACAAGAGATGAATTCTCACTGTCACCATTGTTATTCAGCACTGTCTGAAAGTTAGGACCAATACAATAAACCATGAACATAAGAATAACTACAGGAAGGAGAGGTAAAATTATGCTTCTATGATGACAGTATGATTAGACACACCTTGGAAATCCAGGGCAACAGCTAAATAATGTTTTGAATTAATAAGCAAGTTCATCAAAAGCGAACGGCTGCAGGATAAATATATGAGAATCAATGATGTTTCTATATAAGAGCAATCAACATGTTAGAAGATATAATGGCAACTAAAACTATGAATTATCCAGGAATGTGTGACACCTATGTGAAGAAAACTGAAAAATTTTATTGAGCAATATAAAAAAAGATTTGAATAAATGGAAATGCATAATGCATTCTTGGATGAGAGTACTGTAAAATAAAATGATGTTGCTTTTCCCCAAATTAATAGTTTTCACATAATTACAATTAAAATCCATATGGGGATTAGGTTATAATATATTAATTTTGAGGGGGGCACAAACAGTCTATAGTAATAAGTTTATCCAAGATTTGGCAACAAATTAAGAGACTTTCTCATTTCTTCTCAGAGTGAAATCTAACTAGAACTTTAGTATTTCTCAAGATGCAGTAATATGGACATATACACACTGCTTATAATAGCATAAGATGATTTAATCTTTATGGAAAGTAATAGATAAATTTTCATATTTGTAATAAGAATTTGAAAAATATTCTGGCAATGTATGCAAATAACTTAAAATATGTTTTTATAAAGTTCTAACTAAAAAAACATCCATATGGAACTACCTGGTTAGCTTGACAAAACCTAAATATAAAATAACTAAAAAATTTCAAATACTATAAAAACTTTGAAAAGTAAGTTATTTTGGTGGGGTGAAGTAGGACTACCCTACTAGATACTGAAATGTATTATGAGCAAATAAACACTGGAACTGCAAGGTACTGTCTCAACAACTAAAGGTCAAATCAGAGAACAGTTACAGACACTTCTGAGACAGATCCTAGGTTATGCAAATGTTCCAGGCAGTGTGATCAATATACAACTAAGTCCTGGGGCAGAAGGGTATGGGCATGTCAAAGAACTGAAGTTTGATGTGACTGAGGTATAGATGAGTTTAGTACACATTGGTACAGCCTTTTAACAAAGCAATTGTAATATGCTCACAAAATAGGCAATTTTAAATGTATGTTAAATAGTCCTTTTTGACCAAGTGAACCTTCCTCAAAGGATCTTAGAAGGAAGTGATCCAACATGTAGATCAGTTATTAAGAGCAGAGATATTTCTTACAACATTGTTAATAGTACCATTGAAACTCAAAATAACTTAAAAGTTAGCTTTAATTTATTGCATATTTTTAAAAAGCTAAGGAAGAGGATTCTGGATGTTCACAACACCAAGAAAGGATAAATGTTTGAAGTGATGGATATGCTAACTTCCCTGATTTGATCATTACATGTTCTATTCATGTATCAAAATATCACTTTATATCTCATAAATATATGCAATTATTATGTGTGAACTAAAAACAAAATGGAGACTAAATAGGCCAGATACACACACAAATACCCAACTTAAATTATAAACATCAAGGGATATGCCCAATAAATTATTAAAAAGTATTATTTGAATGACCCAAGTATATTGTTAAATAAAAAAGTAGGATTCAAAACGATATATACTCTGTAATTCCATACTTAATCAATATGCATACATGCAAAATATAGAGAGAAATATATCAAATTGTTAGCAGTGATTACTTTAGGGATGGTGGGCTTGGAAATTTTCTATAGTTAAAAACTTTTAATTTTTCAAAAATTTTAACTGATTATCACAAAATAAACTTTAACAACCATAACATAAACACAAAAATTAACATTAAGCATACCTCATGTCATTTCATGACCCCCTCAACTATCACATCTTTAATGAATTCTTCAGGAATTCCCCAATCAGCATTAATCTTTATAAACTCCATGTGTCTCTTTATGATCCTATGTATCACACTCCTAGGTGAGTTATATTTCAACGAATGCATATTGATCTCCACCACTTACTTCTAGTCTTCTTGGGGGTGTAGACCTTAACTAAGAAGTCCCTGTGAGAAACATCACAAAACCCTCAAGCATATGGTCATGTGAAGAGACCTATACCTAATGTGGGTCTGAGGCACGTGAGTGCAAAGTCAACAAATGTCTTTATGTGTTGTTCCAGGAATTGGGGAGTTGTCATATTTTGTTATTAGTTTAGGTGACAGTACCCTTCTGCAAACTTCTTGAACGTAATGGAACAGTATAATATAGCAATTAGGAGAAAGGTTTTTAGACTTTAGACCTTGGAAAAATTAATCCCTATGAACCTCAGTTTTTTCATCTATAAAATGATGACAGCAATATTACTTACTGGATGGATGGTGGTGAGAATTAGATGAGATGATGTAAGTTTACAGGCAAAGTGCCCAGCCCACGATAGATCTGTCACAAAATACACATATCACTAAGAGAGTTCTACTATTTACAATGGTCTCACCGGCACACCCCATCTTTCTCTTTCTCATCATGGAGTCATAATTTGAGGGTCTCCCCTCTCCCACCTCCTCTTCGATTCAACCCACTACACTATAATTTATCACCTGTCAGGAGAGGGAGCTATCACTCATTGCAGGGTTAGTTTCATGGGCATGGGACCTGTACATTCACTGGGCCCATGCAAAGAAGGGCCTGCATGTGGTCGAATGCTCTACTGTCTCCATCTTGAACTTTTTAAAATCAGTTTTGAACAAGAGACCCTGCAGTTTCCCTTAGCACTGGGCACTGCAAATTATGTAGCCAGCTGTGTTCAGGAAGCTGTCCCTTCTTACTGATCTCCTAGCAGTTGCTGAGCGGTTGTGCTCACCAACAGGGCTATCATAGTTCCTAGATTATTTGAGGCATTAGGGGTGTTAGATTTGTCTAACTTTGCTCATGTGTAATATGAGAAACATCCTTTGCCCCAGAGAGGCAGTATCTTGGTAGACCGAGCCTAGGGAATCATTTCAGTGCTGATAGGCTGGTGTTTGGCTGCTGATTTTATGAAGTCCAGTTTAGATCTCCTCTGTTCTACCTACACTGTCTGCTAGCCGAGTTATTTATAGGAACAGCCACCCCTCTTTTGCCACAAAAGCTAACTGCTATTTGTTTTATCTTGGCTTTATAAATAAATTGTTAAAAGCCACATTGCTCCTGCTTTTGGTGGCCTTTGCTGTTTTCTAATCTTGATACTCTGGACACTGCTCTGCAGGCTTGGAAATAGCTTCCGCCATTATCTGTGCTCGGATTCTCCTTCTCATGTGATGGCTATTTCAGGATTTTCGAGGGAGCGCTTTAATGTGCAAACAGAAGAGGATTTCTTTGAATCAGGGCATATTTCTGAGTGGTTCTGCATAGCCTCTGAATCCAGAAAGAATGGACGGGAGGGATGTAGCCCATGTTCCTGGCTTGGTCTGTGATTCAGTCTTGATTTGCAGGGTAATCCTTCCAGAAAGACATTTGAGTCTGGCTTGCATTGAACAGCTGTTCTACGCCAGGGAAAGACTCAAGAACAACAGTGACTAGATGATTTGAACAGGTTTAAAAATCAGATGTCAGTACCATTTTTATAGAACACTGAAGGAGGCAGAAATTCATGGTAGAAAAAGCATCGGGGACAGAATTAGTAGACTAATATTGCTATTAACCAGCTGCCATGAGATTCACTCTCTGAGCCTCAGTTTTCTTCACATGTGAAGGGTGATACAGTTATTTACCTTCCCTTACATCATTGGGTTATGTAAAGATCAAATGAGATGGGGAAGAGCCCTTTGTAAGCTGTGGAGCACTACTGATTTAGGCATAGCATCAAAGCTTATTTCCATTTTCCACCTTGATGTCCCTCTACCTTCCAGGTTTTTAAATTTTTGGATTTTTAAGAAATCTTATCATTAGAGACTTGGGAAACAAGTCAGGATTAGCTACACAGGTAGGCTGCATGCAGGTGAAGTTTGGACCACCAACTGGTCCTCACTTCTCCTGGTTTAGGACCAGGTACCCTCTGTGTTGTTAGGTGCCCCCCTTCCTCTTTCCCTTCCCTGGCAGGGCCCAGCAACTACTGATCCCTCCCTTGTGCTAATGTGATGAATGTTCAGGTCCCACATATGAGTGAGAACATGTAGTGTTTTTGTTTCTGTGATCGATCACTAAGTTTGATGGTCTCCAACTCCATCCAATGTGCTGCAAAGTCCATGATTTTGTTCCTTGTGGCTGCGCAATACACACTTGTGTGTATGTACCACATTTTCTTTATACAATCCACTTTCTTTTTTGTTTTTTTTTTTTGAGGTAGAGTCTCACTCTGTCACCCAGACTGGAGTGCAGTGGCCGCTCCCGGCCACTGCAGCCTCGACCTGCTGGGCTCCGGCGATCCTTCCGCCTCAGCCTTCCAAGTAGCTGGAACTACAGGCGCACACTACCACACCCGGCTGATTTTTTGATTTATTGTAGAGATGAGGTCTCGCTTGCCCAGGTGGGTCTCGTACCCGCGGGCTCAGGCAATCCACTCACCTCAGCCTCCCAAAGGCGCGGGATTACAGGCTGAGCCACCGAGCCCGGCACAATCCACTTTCAATGGGCAGTAGGGCTGGTTCCCACCTCCCAGTTTTAGGATCACAGGAGTCTCTTGGCAGAGGGAATAACAGGTGCTGAAAAGCTTGAGGCTAAACTGGCACCATTTGTGCAACTGCAAATAATTCCAAAATGGTTGGGGCATGTAAGAAGTGGGACAGGAGTGTATTAGTTTCCTTAAGAAACTATCACAAACTGGGTGGTTGAAAACAACAACAATTTATTCTCCCACAGTTTACAGGCCAGAAGTCAGAAATCAAGGTGTCAGTAAGGTTGAGTCCCACTGAGGACTCTAGGACAGAATCTGTTCCTTGCCTTTTTTCAGTTTCTTTTGGCTGCTGGCATTTCTTGGCTTGTGGCTGCATAACTTCAGCCTCTTTTTCCATAACCCATTTCCTCCTCCTCTGTGTCTGGTTAAATTTCCCTATGCCTTCCTCTGTTTAGTATCTACTTACATAATCCCAGATAATCTCCCCATTTCAAGAGTCTTAACCCTATCACATCTTTGAAGATCTTTTGTTGTCATTACACTTACAGTTTTCAGAGATTAGGAAGTAAATATCTGTTGAGGGTGGGGAGCATTATTCTGCCTACCATGAGGAGAAGGATGGAAAGATCTTAAAAGATTGTTAAAACTTGCTTAGGCGTTTGGGATTTATCCTGAACGCAATGGGGAGTCACCGGGGGCTTTTAAGGGTCTGTGGAGATGAGCTGAAGGGTCAGGAGCAGAGGCAGGAAGCCCAGTTAGGGCACTGCCACAGCACAGAGGTGCATGTCTGTGCCTTGAAAGGGATCCTGTATACCTTCTTCGGACTGTGCAGAGTCTGTGACCTTTGGCCAGTTTTGAAAGTCAGAAGTTATTCTGAGTGCTCTCCAGGCCCCCTGAATGCTTTGACCTAATTCACCTCAGGGCTATCTCTAAACCCCAACGTTAAACATTTGGGGGGCTGTGTTCTTGCCAGGGATTCTTTCATTTGGAAAGAATTGAGAGCACAAAAAAGCTGAACAGGTCATTAATGTAAAAATCTCACATTTCTTGGGAATATTTCTGATTTAATGAGTAACAAAGTCTTAGTAAAGCAAATTGGTTGGAATTTCAGCTAACAGGAAGCAGTTGGAGGGAGTTTGGGGGAAATGGATTTTTCTTCCCTCTATGGGCAAAGCCTGCCCTGTTCTTAGGATTTTACCAAATCTCACCTCACACTCAGACATCTGAGCTTCCTTACAGTTTGAGATGTAGGATGAAGAAAGATGAAGAAGCCAAAGCCTAAAACACTGTGATACATTTGTTCTTCAAGATACTAATAGGCTTGTTTTATCGTGTCTTATTGTATTCTCTATATGTCTTAATCACGATTCCAGAGATCTTTAAAAATTTCTAGACCCTTAATGTCTTGAAAACATATATTTTAATACTGAAAATAAGAATGAAATATCATGGTCTTAAATTCCCTTTCTCAGTCCCACAATAAATGATCTATCTACCCATTAAAAATAATGTCACACCAAACCAAACTTTGCTCTCCTAATAAGACTCCTAAGTGTCATCTAATGTATAGCTCAAGTCTTTACTTTCTGTTGTGAAGAGCAGATAGTATGCACCAGAGCACTAAAGTCCAGCCTTCTGGTTGGCTGCTGCATTCAACCTTTGCAGAGAGCTATTGGCTATTGGTCTGCTCCTCATTCTCAGAACATTATGTGATGAGCCAGTAGAAAAGAATGTTCATGTGGTTTGTTGTTCCTTTGAGTTTATACTTTCTGCAGAGCAAGAGAAGTGGCTAATGAACTGCTGAAAATTGTTTACAAGCTTGTAGATGTCCCTGTACATTTAGCTGCAAATCTGTTTTAAAGGAAGAGAAAGAATTCACTCTGGTAACTAATGAAAAGAAGAGAAAGCTAAGAACTACTTTTTTAGAAACAAATAAAAATATGACTTAATAAAGTTCAGCACAAAATGAGATTAGGTTTTCCATGAAACTTCATATGCCCTTGATTTTGTTTCCTTATTGATGTTTTTTGTTGAACTGTATAAAATGTCTTGACTATCAGAATGCATTGAGTTCTGGCCCTAGAAGAACTTTGTATTTCTAAGGTCCTCTTTATTTGATCATCTCTTT
>CAUYQG010054088.1:0-11881 GCA_963574415.1 Tarsius wallacei | reverse complement strand
TCTAGTGTGAAGTTTGATCAGAGTTTTGTTTTTCTCATCTATCTATCTATCTCTATCTATCTATCTGTTTATCTATTTATTTAGCGGCGGGGTCATGTTACGTTGCCTAGGCTGGTCTTGAACTCCTGTGCTCAAGCAGTCTTCCCACCTCAGCCTCCCAAACTGCTAGGATTATAGGTGTGAGCTACCATGCCCAGCTGGACTGACACATTTTGATAAATGAATGTTCTTTGGAAACACTTAAATATTTAATAGTAGGCAAATCATTATGTGTGTTAGGGCAATGTTTCTTACATTTCAATGAGAAGATAGATTGCCTGGTCATCTTGTTAAAATACAGATTCCAGTTCTGTAATTCTGGAAACTTTGGAATGGCCTAAGATTCCACATTTCTAACAAGCACCCAAGTGATGCTGATTGAGCTAGTCCATGGCACATGTTTTGAGCAGCAAGGCAGTTTGACGATTCTACCCGCTGTGCTGCTACTTAACTATCACACAAATGTATTTGTTTTGGCAGGAAGGAAAATGACCACATAGAAGCCTTACCCATTCTTTAAGTATCTTTCCAGATATTTGACATTGGTAACTTGGGGTCACTTATTTTTTAAGGCTGTCTTTGGGGTCACTTATTTTTTAAGCGCATTGCACCTCTGTCTTTAAAAGCTAAGGTTGCTTCTCCAAAGTCAGTCACTGACTGTTTCCCATGCCTTAGGACTGCAGCAGCTGCCCACTAAGTGGCCTCCAGCTTGCCATAACAAGGAAAGGGACTGTGCCCACTCAAGGACATGACTGATGTCTGGACTCCATGTCTGCCTGGCATTGTCAATCCCAGTCACTGATCGCCTGCAATCACTCTTGCGATTAGCTAATGTCTCCAAGACTTTTGAGTCACCAGCGCCTGGTGATTCAGAGTCCATTGTGTCCATCGAGTTTCTTGAAGCAGCTTTGCTGTTTGGCCTTTGGTGATAATTCCTCAGTCCCTTGTTCCAGCAGTAGACCATCTCTTCTTTTAGGCAGATGGAGTGACGCCCAGTACACCTGAGGCTTTGTGTCTTCCTTTGCCTTTTGGGCTGGTCACTGTGGCTTTGGCTGTGGGAGCCCCTTCCTGTCTCCCAGCCTTTAGCCTTAAAGATCATGAACACTCACTGGAACTAGAAGAGGTGACTGGCCCCCAAAATGAGGCTCCAGAAACAGGGGCTCAGGGGCCGAGAGGCACCAAGAAGACAATCTTTGTTAAGGGCATGTTCTAGGGGTCATCTTTCCCAATTGCCTCTCTGACATGGTCTCTCTTACTATCAACTAGGCCCTGAGCTGGAAAATTACCCGGCGGTTGTCTCCCCACCTCCTCCCAAGGTGGTGAATGACTGAGCCAAGATTACAGGGTAATAAACCCATGAGCACTGTTGTCCAAAGTTGCTGCTGCTGTGTGGTGGGTGTCATTGCAGAAGGTCCTCTTGAGAAGTTGGAGGAGGGCTTGGAGGAGATAAGGAGGAACAGGCCAGCAGGGTCAGGGACAAGGCTTATTTGGGGGGAGGCCCAGCATGCAGATGGCTCTGTTGGGGAGTGGCTTCTTCCTAGCCCAACATGGGTTTTCCTGCAGCACTCTGTGGCCAGCCTCCCTGGGGAATCTCTCATAGACAGCCTTAGATAGAGGCTCTGATCCCCACATTAGGAAATTCTATTTTCTTCCCAAATCTCTCCCTCAAATCCATCCCAATGCTCCTTCTGTAGGGTAAGTTGCTGCCGTACCTGTAAGTCTTACTCACTTGAAATCCTATGTAGATGCTAAATTGTAGCATCTCTACACAAATGAGTTGATCAGACCACTTCTGAGACAGGCAGCCTTAGTCACTGTGGAAGGCAGAAGGTGAAGGAGCGGTGTTGTTTCTGAGTTACCAGTTTTTTGAGGGTGAGCCATGGTGGAGAGTGGCAATGTTCAGAGAGAGGAGTAGGAGGTTGGCAGCTGGCAGGGAACCAACCCATGCCGACTCAACTAGATGGAATAAAGTGCTAATGAACAGTATGGAGTTCTTAGCGCTTGTCCAGCATCATACTGAACACTTGGAATTCATTATCTCACCCATTTCTCACAATGATATAATGAACAGTGACTTGAGAGACTGGGAGACTTGGTCCTACACCAGTAAGTATGAAAGCTGTGGTTCCATTTGCTCAGAGCCCTGCTGCCTGCCTGGGCCTGAGGAGCTGATTCTGGAGCTTTGGGTGTAGATCTCAGCTTGTGTTAGTGTCTGACCTTTGTGCTTTTCTGAATGGAAGGCAGGCTCTTCCTCACTCTCTCCTCCCCTCCTCCCTCCTCCCTCCCTCTCTCTTCTCCACCCCCACATTCCTTTTTTTATTCATTTAATTGGCTTAATACCTACTTGTTTACCAGTTCAGGCAGTGCTGAAATGTATAAAGCAAAAAGTTGTAGTTCCCCCACTTAACTCCAATGTAGCCCTTAGAGGTAACTCACCACTGATAACAATTTGATATCTTCTCTATAATCATATAACTGTATAATTTAAATTTTTTTTTTTTTTTGCGAAAAAGAAGTCATACCACACTCTCCATGTCATTCATCAAACTGCTTTTCTCTCTTACTGTAGAACATAAACAGTTTTTCCAGTTAGCCATAAAGATCTCTAAGGGGTAGACTCATGAGAGGCTGGGCAGAGCTGGATTGTATGAGGGTCTTGCGAAAAGGTGTAGAAAGCATCCAGGAGAGTGCTGCATCATCCCTGAATTTGGCAGTGGCCTTGCCTGGTAAATACCAGTGAAGGGTTGCCCTGTGATCTTACCTTAGGATTCTTTTTCTTGGGCTGCCACATCTAATTTCCTGACTCTCTGACATTACCCTGGTCTAAGGCACCATCCTCTCTCTAGCTGCAGTAGCTGTCAGCTAGCTACTCTTGGCCCATGTGTAGATTGCATTATTGGCCCCAATTCTTTAACATTGTCTGTTTTTTTCTCCCATTTGCATAGGTTTTACAGTCTTCTCACTAAAGGGGTGGGCTATATATCCCTACCCTTTGACTTTGGATTTTGTTATGTGACTGGCTTTGACCAATGTAATAAAGCAACTCCTTAAAAGGTGTGTTTCAGCTGGGCTTGGTGGCTCAGCCTGTAATCCCAGCAATTTGGGAAGCCAAGGCAAGTGAATTGCCTAAGCCTGTGGGTTCAAGACCAGCCCGGACAACTTGGCAAGACCTTGTCTCTACAATAAATAAAAAATTACCTGGGTGTGGTAGTGCATGCCTGTAGTTCTGGCTACTTGGAAGGCTGAGGCGGAAGGATCACCTGAGCCCAGCAGGTTGATGTTGGGGTGGCCATGAGTGTGCCACTGCACTCCAGCTTGAGTGACAGAGTGAAACTCCAATTCAAAAAAAAAAAAGGATGTGTTTCCACTTGGCCTTTTGAGCTTCTGCTGAAACCAAGAAGGACATGTCTACACTATCCTACAGATTCCAGGAAAAAGATCCAGCTAGTTCAGCCCAGATCAGTCTACTTTCAGCTAGCTCAAAGGTGCATAAGATAAGTAAATTTTTTTAAATTGCAGTGATTCTCAAAAGATGGACTACAGACTCCAAGAAGTCTGTGAGGTCAAAATAATTTTTAAAATAATGTGAACACATTTTATGTCTTTTTCACAATGTTAACATATCCATTGATGTTTACAAAGCAGTGGTGGCCTAGGTTAAAAAAAACAAACAAAAACAAGATCCAACTCTATGCTCTAAAGAGACACACTTTAGAGTCAAAGATAAAATAAGTTGAAAATAAAATGATGTAAAAATATGTTATGCAAACAGCAACCTTAAGAAAGTTGGAGCAGATATATTAATATTAGACAAATTGATTTTGAAACAAAAAATTACTAGAGAAAATGAGGAGCAGTCATAATAATGAAAAAGTAAATCCATCAGGAAAATATAACAATTATAAACATATATTCACCTTATAATAGAGACCCAAAATATATAAAGCAAAACTGTCAGATTTGAAGGAAGAAATAGGTAATTCAGCAATAATGGTTGGTGACTTCAATATCCTTGTTTCAATAATGACTAGAACAGCTAAGCAGAAGATAAAAAAGACACAGAAAACTTGTGCAACATTATAAAAAAAAACTAGACCTAACTGGTATCTACAGAACATTCTACTCACTGACAGAAGAATATGAGTTTCTTTTCCTCAAGTGTGCATAAAAGATTCTCTAGAAGAGACAAAATACTAGTCCATAAAGCAAATCTTGATAAATTTATGACTCAACATAGCCTCAACCTCCTGGTGATCTTTATGTCTTAGCCTCCTGTGTAGCTAGGCCTACAGGTATGCACCACCACACCTGGCTATTTTTTTTTTATGGAGATGGGGCCTCACTATATTGCCTAGGCTAGTCTTGAACTCTTGGGCCCAAGAAGTCCTCTTGCCCCAGACTCCCAAAGTGCTGGGATTACAGGCATGAGCTGCCATGCTCATCTTAGAAAATACTTTGAAATAAATGGAAATGCGGACAAGCATATCAAAATTTATGGGATGCAGCTAAAGCAGTACTTAGATAAAAATGTTAGTTATAAATGCCTATATTAAAAAAAGAAGATCGCAAATCAATAACATGATCTTCTACCTGAAGATACTGGAAATAAAGTAAACTAAACCAAAAACTAACAAAAAGAAGAAAATAATAAAGATTAGAGTAGAAATTAATGACATACAGGGAAAAAACCAATAGAGAAAATGAACAGAACCAAAAGTTACTTACTGGAAAAGATCAACAAAATCAACAACCTTTAATTAGATTGACCAAGTTAAAAAAGAGAAGTCTCAAATTATGAAAATCAGGAATAAAAGATCTTACAGACCTACTGACATAACAGAAACTAAAAGGATCATAAGGGAATATGATGAACAGCTATATGGCAACAAATTAGATAACTCAGATAATATGGGCAAATTTCTAGATGAACCTACTCAAAGTGACTAATGATGAAAGAATATCTGAATGTAAGTTAAGAGATTTGAGTAGTGAAAAAGTAAAACAAAACAAAAACAAAAGCCATAATCATGACTACTCTTAAGGAAATAAAACCCAGAAGGCTTCACTGTTGAATTCTAACTAACATTTAAAAAATAATGAATGGTGATTCATTACAAACTTTTGCAAAAATAGAAGAGGCCAGCATCATTCTAATACCAAAATGATACAAAGATATCATAGAAGAAAACTACAGACAAATATCTCTCATAGGCAAAAAAAAAAAAAAAAAAAAAAAAAAGAAAGAAAAAAAATCTTCTAAAAAACTAGCAAACTGAATCCACAAACATATAACAAAAATGAAATGCTGTGATCAAATGGGATTTATCTCAGGAATGCAAGGTTGGTTTAACATCAGATAAAAAAATATTGTAATACACCCTATCAATAGAATAAAAGAAAAATATGATCATCTCAATTAATGCAGAAGAAGTATCTGACAAATTCAAAACCCTCTTGAGATAAATATATTCAACAAATTAGGAATAAGTAAAACTTCTAATAAAAGACAAAACCCAAAGCTAATCTCATATTAATGGCAAAAGTATTCACTTTTTCTTAAGATTGGGAACAGAGCAAAGATGTCTTCTCTCACCACTTTATTAGTGAGTGAATACTATTCAATATAGTACTAGAAGTTCTAGTCAGGAAAATTGGAGAAGAAAAAGAAATAAAAGGCATCCAGACTGGAAAAGAAATAAAACTATATTTGAATATGGCATGATCTTGTATATAGAACATCCTAAGAAATTCACTAAAAATCATTAGAAAGAATACAATTATTGATTGAATTACAGAATATACAAGGTCTATTAATTATATTTCAGTATGCTCACAATGAACAATCTGAAAATGAAATTAAGAAAATATTTTTTTACATTAGCATCAAAAAGAATAAAATACTTAGAGAAATAATTTTATTAAAAAAGTGCAAAATTTATATTCTGAAAAGTGTAGAATATTGTTGAAATAAATTTAAGAGAACTTAAGTAATGGAAACATATCCCATTTTGATGGATCAGAAGATTTATTACTGCTAAGCCAAATGGATTTACAGATTTGATGCAATCCCCATCAAAATCCTAGCTAGTGTCTTTCTTGGTATTGAAAAACTGATTCTAAAATTCATATGGAAATGTAGAGGACCCAGTATAGCCAAAACAATCTTGAAAAAGAACAGTTGGAGGGCTCACACTTTCCAACTTCAAAACTCACCACAAAACTACAGTAATCAAGACATTGTGGAGTACCATATGGTATAAGGACAGACACATAAATCAGTCAAATAGAATTGAGAGTCCAGAAATAAACTGTCATAGTTATGGCCAATTGATTTTTGACAAGGATTTCAAGACCATTCAATGGAAAAAGAGTAATCTTTTAAACAAATTGTGGTAGAAAAACTGGCTATTTATATGCAAAAAATATATTTAAATTCCTACCTCACACCATGTATGAAAAATTAACTAAAAATGCATCAAAGACCTAATTATTAGAACTAAAACTATACAACTCTTAGACAAAATCTTTGTTACCTTGAATTTTGGCAATATTTACCTTAGATATGACACTAAAAGCACAAGCAACTTAAATTTCATCAAAATTAAAAACTTTTGTGTTTCAAAGAACATCAAGAAAGTGAAAAGACAAACCACACAATGGGAGAAAATAGTTACAAGTCATATATCTGATAGGTGACTTATTCAGAATATATAAATAACTCTTGCAATCCAATAATAAAAAGACAACCCGATTTTTAAATTGGGCAAAGAATGAATATACATTTCTCCAGAGAATGTATACAAATGGTCAATAAATGCACGAAAAAATGCTGAATATCATTAGCCATCAAGAAAATGAAAATCAAAGCTTCAATGAGATTCCACTTCACATCTAATAAGATGGTAATAATAATAATAATAATAATAGACAAGTGTCAACCAGGATGTGGAAAACTGGAACCCTCATATGCTGTTAGAAGGAATGTAAATGATGCAACCACCTTGGAAAACAGTCCAGCTATTCCTCAAAAAATTAAATATAGAATTGTAATATGGCCTAGCAATACCACTCTAAAGTATATACTCAATAAAAATAAAAAGATATATTCACATACATATCATACAAAATATATGCACAAAAGCTTTTACATGAATGTTCGTAGCATTGGTAGTCATTATAACCAAAAGTGTAAACAACCCAAATGTCCATCAATGAATGGATAAATAGAATGTTATATAGCCACACAGTGGGATAGTATATGGCAATAAGAAGAAATTGGATATCAATACATGCTACAACATGCATGAACACATTCTGCTAAGCAAAAAAAGACAGACACGGAAGGTCACGTATTGTCTGATTCTATTCAAATAAAATGTTCAAAATAGACAAACCCATAGAGACAGAAAGTAGGTTAGTGGTTGCCAAAAGCTGGGACATTTGGATAGAACAGGAAGTAGCTGCTGTGAAGCAATGAAAATTTTCTAAAGTTGATTGTGTTGATGGTTGGTGTATTAGTTTCACAAACTCAATGGCTTAAAACAACATAAATTTATTGTCATATAGTACTGCGGTCAGAAATTGGAAATGGGTCTCAAATCAAGATGTCAGCAGGGCTACTTCCTTCTGAAGGCTCTGTGGGAGAATCTATTTCCTTCCAGCTTCTAGGACCCCTGAATTTCTTGGCTTGTGGTCCCTTCCTCTCTCTTCAAAGCCTGCTAACAGTATAGCATCTTCAAATCTCTCTGGCTCTGACACTGATTCCACTCCCATCCCTCTTTCAGTTTTAAGGACCCTTTTGATTATATATGACTCACCCAGATAATCTAGGAAAATTTCTATATCAGCTCATCGGCAACCTTCCCTGACCACTTCATTTCAAATAGCAGCTCATCTCTCTTCATCTACTTGACTCGATATTTTTCTTCAGAGAACTTATTACCTACTGCTGTTATGTTAGTATTCTATATGCATATTTGTTTTTATCTGTCTTTTCCACTAGAATGTGAGCTCTATGAGGTCAGGGACTTTGCCTTACTCATAGATGAATCCCAGGGACCTGAAACAGTGCCTGCCCATTGTGGAACCTGTACTGTGTTGTTAACACCTGTTGGAAAGATGGGAGTTTACATAGCTAGGGTGATGGGCTCCCACTGGACTATAAACTCCTTGGAGCCAGGGTTATATTATAGTCTAGGCCTATGTGCCTAGAATTTTGTGGAATGGGAATTTATAATAGTGGCAGCAGCAGCATTTTCCAGGAAAGGTGGGTGTAGAGATCGTGCTTTGGGTTCCACTTCCCTGAGAACTGGTGAGTTCATAGACTTGAGGGATCCAATAGAGGAACTTGGAAGTAGGCTCAGCCTGGTTGAAAGTTGGGGCGAGAAACAAAATAATTCTTGCTGCTGTAGACTTGGGGTGAGCACCTCTGAGATAGGCTGTTTCTGGGAATGTGGAATACTACTAGCCTATTGTACAACTTTTGTGGTCAGGCAAATCTGGTTCAAATCCAGGCTCTGGTATTTTCTAGCTGTGTAACCTGGATTAAATTACTTAACTTTCCCCCAGCCTCCAATTTCTAAATCTGTGGAATGAGGATATAATAGAATTTACTTCCCAGAGTTTAATTGAGATAGTTTATGCAAAGCTCTGCACACAATAAGCACTCAGTAATAATTGTCATGCTGCTGCTGATGGTAATTATTTCCTGAATCTCAGTTTCCTTTTCTGATGAATGGGGATAGTTATTTCTGCCTATGGACCTCATGGGGTTGTTTTTGAAGTTCTAACAAGCTAATAGACTGGAATGTGCTCTGAGAAGGAACAAAAGCAGGACAAATGCGGGAGGTTGTTATGATTTGGCCTTCTTTTTAAAGTATATTTGGCTTCCTGCAGACTTTGAATTATGCAGGCTCAGAGGAGTCTGGCTTTGCTGCTGCGGACCAGTTCCCCCCTGCTGGAGCCTCATTTGGATGCAAGTGGTGGCCATCCCCTCTCTAGACACACTGGGCAGCTGTTGATGAGGACTACACAATACCCAACAGTCTCCAGGCCAGATGGGCACCTAGCACTGCAAACCCAGCCTGGGAGGGAGACTGGATAGGGAAATCAGTGGCAGCCCTTGTGCTTTCTGTCCCTGGTGGATGGTCTGGCAGGGATTGGCAGCTCTCCTGTTTGAGGTGAGGAGGGCACTTAATGACCTTTTCATTGAGTTTGAACTTCCAGAAGCTTTTCAGGAGCAAGAAAGTTGGATGATGCCTGGGGCAACTCTGTGAAATGGGCACGGTGAGTGTCCACCCTGCTTCTCTTGATGCCGGAAGTTAGTTAACTCACATTAAAATTAGGATTCAGGTGAAACCTGAAATTAATTTAGGTTAAGCATTTTCCTCAAAAGGCAATCTGGTATAGAAGAATATGACCTGGATTTGGAACTTACATTTAGAAAGTAAAGTAGACAGCTCTTGGGTGGATGGTGTGAAGGAAGCTCCTGGACAGCTGGCTTCATGGACATGCTACCTGTGCAGAGTATGGGATCCACAAAGGGCCCAAAGCTTGGCTTAATGTTCTTCTGCATTTGAGCCACCCCTCCCCCACTTTCATATTATACCTGGCTAAGGAGTATTTTGCAACCCAAGTTTCTCCCAGAAGTTCCTCTATAAATGCATACCCTCAAGAAGGGGAAATGCATTAAATTAAATGCATTTAATACAGTGGAAATAAATTATCTTAAGAGTTTTTTTCTAGAATCCCAGATCCCTAGGAGAAGGGATGGTAAGAGAGCAGGCTCATTGATGTGCCCTGTGACAGGCTTCACAGAAACCCTTCACAAACATTTAATAGACATTTATTGAACATCTGTCTTGTGCCAGGTGCTTTGTATACACAATCTTATTTAATCCTTACAACATCTGTTTGAAGAAGGTATTTTCATCTTGTTAGAGTTGAAGGAACAGCTGCCAGGCACGTTGTCAATCCTGGGGTTTCTGTGTATGTGGGAGGCATTGGTTCATTAGTTACTTCATTCAACATACGACTTGTGTACACACAATGTGCCAGGCACGGGGTATATGCTGGTGAATACAATTAGACCTGGCTTCTGCTCTTGGCCTGGTCAGCACAGGCTGGACTACATGGGTGCCAGGGGCCACGTTAAAGCATTTGGCCTTTGCCCTAGTGGCTGCAGAGGTGATGTTATCACTTGTATCATTTTCAAAGGTAACTCTAGCTACTGTCCAGGAAGTATATCTGGGTGGCAGCTTGGACTGCAGTAATGGCATAAAGATAGGGGGAGCAGATGGCTTCAAGAGACACTTAGAAAGTAAAGTAGACAACTCTTGGGTGGATGGTGTGAAGGAAGCTCCTGGACAGCTGGCTTCATGGACATACTACCTGTGCAGAGTATGGGACATCACACTTAAAGGGCCCAAGCTTGGCTTAATATTCTTCTTCTTCCCCTGCAGCTTTATCAAGATATAATTGACAAATAAAAATGTATATATTTAAGTGTACAAATGTGATGATTTTATATACATATATATGGTGAAATAATTACCACAATGAAGTGAATAACAAATCCATGACCTCACATAGTCGCCATTTGTGTGTGTGTGGTGAGAATACTTAAAACCTACTCGCTTAGCAAATTTCAAACTTATTCATCTTATAACTGAAAGTTCTTACACTTTGACCAACCTCACTTTGTTGGCCCTACTTCCTCAATTCTACCCCCGCTGCCTGGAAACCACCATTCTACTCTCTGCTTCTATGAGTTCAACTTTTTTTAGATTCTACCTTTAAGTGATAACATACAGTACTTGTCTTTCTATGACTGGCTTATTTCACTTAGCATAGTGTCTCTGGGTTCATTCACATTGTTGCGAGTGGAAGAATTTCCTTCTTTTCTATGACTGAATAATATTCCATTGGATATACACATAACATTTTCTTTACTCATTTATCCATTGATGAACACCTAAGTTGCTTCCATGTCTTGGCTATTGTTAATAACACTGCAATGAACATGAGAGTGTAGATATCTCTTTGAGATACCTATTTCATTCCCTTTGGGTGTATACAAGAAGTGGGATTGCTGGATCATATAGTAGATTGTATTTTTAAATTTTTGAGGAAACGCCATACTGTTTTTTATAATGGCTGTACCAATTTACATTCCCACCAACAGTGTACAAGGGCCCCTGTTCTGTATATCCTTCCTAGCACTTGTTTGACTTTTTAATTAGTCTTCATAACAGGTGTGATGTGATATCTCATTGTGATTTTGATTTGCATTTACCTGATAATTAATGATATTGATAATTTTTCACATACTACTTGGCCATTTGTATTCCTTCATTGGAGAAATGTCTTTTCAGGTCCTTTCCCCATTTATAATTGGGTTATATGGATTTTTTTGCAATTAAATATTGAGTTGTAGGTGTTCTTTATATATTTTGGATACTAACCATTATCAAATACATGGTTTGCAAATATTTTCTCCCACTCTGTAGGTTGCCTTTTCATTTTGTTGATTGTTTTCTTTGCTGTGTAGAAGCTTTTTAGTATGATGTGATCCCACTTGTTTACTTTTGTTTGTGCTTTTGGTATCATATTTTTAAAACAATTGCCAGCTGGGCTCGGTGGCTCAGCCTGTAATCCCGCGCCTTTGGGAGGCTGAGGTGAGTGGATTGCCTGAGCCTGCGGGTTCGAGACCCGCCTGGGCAAGCAAGACCTCATCTCTACAATAAATCAAAAAATTAGCCGGGAGTGGTAGCGCACGCCTGTAGTTCTAGCTACTTGGAAGGCTGAGGTGGAAGGATCGCCGGAGCCCAGCAGGTCGAGGCTG
>CAUYQG010054085.1:0-27506 GCA_963574415.1 Tarsius wallacei | reverse complement strand
TCCACAATAAATAATAAAAAAAAAATTAGCTGGGTGTGGTAGCATGCGCCTGTAGTTCCAGCTACTTGGAAGGCTGAGGCGGAAGGATTGCTGGAGCACAGCAGGTCGAGGCTGCGGTGGCCGGGAGCATGCCACTGCACTCCAGTCTGGGCGACAGAGTGAGACTCCAACTCAAAATAAATAAATAAATAAAAATAAAATTGTCATATCTTTTTGTTGGATTGATTCCTTTTACATTATATAATAACTTTTGTCGTTTTTTTACTTTTGTTAATTTAAAGTATGTTTTAGCTAATAGAATGACTATTAGTTTTTTGCTTTCATTATGTGGGATATATGTTTCCATTCCTTTACTTTGAGTCTGTGGAAGTCTATGTATTAAGTTGGTCTCTTGAAGTCAGCAGATATTTAGATTGTGTTTTTTAAATCCATTTTGCCAATCTATAACCTTGCATTATATTCAGAATTAGTCATATGTAAGGTGCTGTTCCATTTATCATATTGATTGTCACCTAGTTGCTTTTTAAAATAATTTTTTTCTATTGTGTTAGTGTTTCATAAGTCCTCTGAATTTTATAATTTTCAATATTTTTTTTCTACTGGTATATGTTGACCTTCTGTTTCAATATTTAGACTCTTTTGAGTATTTATTGTAAAGCCAGTCCAGTGGAGAAAGACTTTATTTTTCCTTCATTTGTGAAACTTAGCTTTGTATGGTATAAAATCCTTGCCTGACGGTTTTTCTGTTTGAGTAAATTGAAGGTAGGTCCCCAATCACTTACAGCATGTAGGGTTTCTTCTGAAAAGTCTGTTGCTGGTCTGATAGGTTTACTTTTATAAGTTATTTGATGCTTTTGTCTCACTGCCTTTATAATTCTTTTCTTCACATTAACTTTGCATAACCTGATGACTATATGCCTTGGGGATGACCTTTGTGTAGTGAATCTTTTAGATGTTATTTGGGCTTCTTGTATCTAGATGTTTAAATCTTTGGCAAGGCTAGGGAAGATTTTTCTCAATTATTCCCTCAAAATAGGTTTTCTAAACCTGTTGCTTTATTTTCTTCCTTAAGAGTACCTATGATTCTCATGTGTGGATTTTTTACATTTTGTGGAGACTTTGCTCCATTCTCTTGATTCCTTTTTCTTTATTGCTGCATGATTGGGTTAATTTGAAAGCCTTGTCTACAAAGTCTAAGATCCTTTATTCTACTTGTTCTAGTCCACTGTTAAAAAATTTCCCTGCATTTTGTATTTCCTCAAGTTAGTCTTTCATTTCATGAAGTTTTTGTTTGTTTGTTTGTTTTCTGTTTTTTGTTTTTGTTTTTGTTTTTGTTTTTAGTTGAAGTCTCACTCTTGTCATCCAGGCTGGAGCACAGTGATACATTCATGGCCAGCGCAGCCTCGAACTGCTGGGTTTATGCAATCCTTCCACCTCAGCCTCCCAAGTAGCTGGAACTACAGATGCACGCCACCATGCCCGGTTAGTTTTTGTGATTTATTGTAGAGACGAGGTCTCACCAAGTTGCCCAGGCTGGTGTCAAATCCCCAGACTCAGGCAATCTTCTTGCCTTGGCCTCCCAATGTGCTGGGGATTACAGGCTGAGCAACCACATCCAGCTGAAATTCGGTTTGTGTATGTGTGTGTTTATCTCTTTGGTGAAATTTTCATTTATGTCCTAAATTGCTTGTTTTTAAAAATTTATTTATGTTTACGCTGGTTTCAAACTTTCTCTTGGATCTCATTGAGCAATTATATAATCAACTTTTTGAATCCTATCTCAGGATTTTTAAAGATTTCATTTTTGTTAGAGTCCATTGATGATGAGTTAGTGTGTTTTGGGGGGGAGTGCTGGAAAATACTTTCTAAAAAATATCTCTAGAATTATTTTTCTGTTTCCTTCTTATATGGGTGGAATGTTTATTCTTATTATTGTTAGATTTATTTTTAATTCAAATTTCCCTCCATTGGGGTGTTACTTTAATGTGTATAGTTTATATCCATCTAGCTTTGGGTCTGGTGCTTTCAGTGGTATAGACTCTATATAAGTTATTTGGTTATAGAGAATCTTTGTTCAATGACTTTCTCAGATACTTCTTGTAGTAGCAATTGTATGTAAGTCTCCTGTGGGGCTAGAATTAGCCAGAGGGCTGATAAAACTTACCTTATTCCCCGATGGTGTGGTGTGCTTTCTTTTTTTTTTTTTTTTTTTTGGTCCCCAGCATTTGATTTCTTGGTTAGACCAATCAGTCTTCAGGCTGTTAGGAGGCATCTATGGGTGAGAACTGGTTGCAGCTGAAGTAGGTGCTACATGCAATGACCCTCAGGTGGGCTAAAGATTCAGCCCTAGCTGGGCTCGGTGGCTCAGCCTGTAATCCCGCGCCTTTGGGAGGCTGAGGTGAGTGGATTGCCTGAGCCTGAGGGTTCCAGACCCACCTGGGCAACAAGCGCACGCCTGTAGTTCCAGCTACTTGGAAGGCTGAGGTAGAAGGATCGCCGGAGCCCAGCAGGTAGAGGCTGCGGTGACCGGGAGCGGCCACTGCACTCCAGTCTGGGCGACAGAGTGAGACTCCAACTCAAAAAAAGAAAAGAAAAGATTCAGCCCTGATGAAGTTTGTTGGGGGAGCTCCCAGTGAAGTGCACTGAGGTTTTCTCCAGAGATAAAGGGACACCTCAGCTCCACTACTACTAAGCTGACTGGAAAATGGTCCACTTTTCTGTTATGTCCTTGCTCTGTTCTGAGTTTTCAGATCTGTCACGCACTTCTGTCAATCTGCAGAAATCTTGAAGTTCCTTATAGGGAGTGGGATTCCATCTCTTGTGCTAGCCAGGGCCTGATGGCCCATCTCTCGCGGTATTGCTATTACCCCTGAATACTATGAATGGGTGTCGGCAGGTGCACTTATACTGCTCTCCCTTGAGAGAAGCAAATGTTTACAGTCATAAGAATGGGGTTGGAGAAGTCTCCTTCTCCACAGCCCTTTATGGGCATTGTGATTGCTTGACTTCTGGGACAGAACTACTGTCTTCCACTGAACCCAACACTGTGACTGTGTCTCTAATGAAGGAAACTTTCCACAAATCAGGAGATCTGTAACACTGAGAAGTCTACACTTTGTCTTTATTTATCCCATGGGGTTTCCCCCTGAGGCAGGGCACTTACTCTTTTCATGAAAGTGAGAATCTGTGAGAACGTGATGTCTATGAGTCCTGCTGTTCTTCGTGGTGTAGCTGGCTTATGGGGCTGCCACATTTGGCCTAGAGCTGAGGAGTGCCTGCAAGGGATCTGGGGGTGTGAAGGTGCAGGGGTTGAATTCTGGGGAGAATTGGTCACCGTCTTTGGAGGATCCTCTGGAGAAACTCTCCAATGCCTCAAACTATGAACTAGTCTGCAAGATGTGCAGTGACATGAGATTTGCTTGTCTCTAGGGACAGTGGAGATGTTAGGTAGAGCCAAATAAGGCTTATTCATCCTGTGATTTCACAGTGGTGGGTGCAGGCACCAGCTCTGAGGTTGCCAGAGGGATTACATAGCTTCTGCATATAGTCTTGGTGTAGTGGGTTTCTCAATTGCTGTGGCACTGCTGTGCTGGGTACCTTCACAGGTTGAGTGGTTGTGGGGGTGGGGGGGTGTTGGATAGTGGTGTTAGCTGAGGTCTAGAATCAGACCTTGAGAACTGGGGTCTTATTAAATCAGACATAATGGGCTATACCAGTTTATCTCTGGCCAGGTGGTGGTGCTTGCAGGACAGAGTCATCTATGATGGTGACTGTGAACTTTCTACTTGACCTATGTTGCCCCGAGAAAGTACACAGATGACCTAGGTGATGGGTGGGGCTGTTAGAGCTACCAATGTTCTCTGTCCATTTTGAACCTTTGAACCTTTGATGAGAGTGATAGGGAAAAGTTCCTTGCCTGTGTGCCAGTTGGCTACCCCAGCAGGGATTGGGAAGGAATCCCCAGCCACTGAGGTAATGTAGTTGTGTTGTACAGAGGCTGCATGAAAGAGTTTACAGGGGAAGTGACCGGTTGATGGGGCAACAAGTATTACCCAACTTCCTCATCTTAGCCTCAGGCAGTCTGTATTCAGAACATAAAAATATTAGACAAAAACTGTCCAGTGGCATTTGTCCTTGTGGTAAATGAGAATGTCAGGTCTTTCTATTTCTTCCCATGCTGGCTAGAAAGCACCCAGCAGCAAGAGTTGAGTTCCTGGGAAATGGTGGTGGGAACTACTTAGGACTCTTTGGCCTGCACCACTCCATGGGAATTTTGGCAGCACACAACTGTGAGGTACTGGAGCCCAGCAAGGCTCAGGGGCCCTTCTAAGTCCATAGCAGGACTACAAAACTGCTGAATTCTCCTCACTCACTTCTCTTGCTGCATCGAGAGGCTGCTTGTGATTTGTACCTGTGATCTCAGAGTCTATCTAGTTCCAACTAAGGTTGATCAATTTCTGTCTTCTTTGCCCTCTGTGGATCCTGCTACTTTTCTGATGAGTTATGGAGTGTGCTTCTGGCTTTGTTCCTCTCTGAGGGCTGAGTCACTCTCTCTATTTTCATTCACTCTGTACGAGACTCATACTAACTGCTTCTTGTTAGCCATCTTGCTCCTAATACCAGTTCTGAAAATTATGGCTTGATGAGTATCAAAAATTTTGAACATTTTTCTGCTTGCACTTCTTAAAACATTACTTTTTGTTTTATTTGTCTCTGGAATTAGAATTACACATATTTTAAAGTTTTCTACCATATCCCTTATGTTTCTTTCATATTTTTCATCTCTATATTTTCTCTATATGTTTACCTGGATATTTTCTGTTTTTCAGTCTTCAAATGAACTAACTTTCTATTCTGTTCTGTTATCTCTTGATGACAGGTGCTTACTTGCCGTCACTCTATTTTGCATTTCTAGGAACTGTTTGCTTTATTTTTATGAATTTCAATTCTCTGGTGAAATCTTCATCTTTTTAAAAATTGTATTACATTTTTTAGTTATAATTAAGTCCATTTTTGAAGATTCCTATATTTCAATCACTTGTGGATTTGTTGTTTTATCTATGTTCTTGATTTTTGTCCTTTGGTTCCTATTTCTTCTTATTTTTAATTATTTTTACTTAGTGCAATGTACATAAATTGTGGCAAAGGTTCTAGATAATATTTTTCTGATAGTGAATAGTCTCTAAGCAAATAAAGTATAGGCAGATTATCTTATTTTAGATAACATTTGTCTTTTTTTAAAATAACCTAGAGTTTAATTCTTTAGACCCTCAACTGAAAACTTAGTTTTTACTATAGTTTCTTATTCTTGTCAAGCTGGGATATCAATTTTTATGTCTTCCAGCATTGTGAATATTTTAGAAATACTGATTAGTGTCTTTTTGATATCTGCTACGACCACTTATCTATCTAATCCTGAATTGTATCCCATATTTTTAAAGTAAAAAAATAACATGTCTGAGTCCGGTGACTGCAGTAGATATAAAATTCTAGGTTCCGAATCATATTTCATTATCAAAATATTAAAGATATTGTGTGTGTGTGTGTGTGTGTGTGTGTGTGTGTGTGTGTACACATACATATATATTTCACTGTGATTGATGAAAACCTGATGTACTTGACCTGCACTTTTGCACTTTCTCTCTGGACATTTACTACTTTGCAAATTCAGTCATGTGTCTAGATATAATCTTAATTATTTATATTTCCCACCTAGTCTCAAAGACACTTAGCAACCCCTCTCCATTTTGAAACATTTCCTTTATTTTCAACTTTTATAAATCATTACTCTTTCAACAATGATTATTTTCTTTTCTCCATAATTGATCTACTCTTTCCTTATCAAATTTTGTCACTCATATATTAACACTATTGCAGTGCTACATTGTGCCTCTTTTTTCTCAAAAACTCATTTTCTTAGTCTTTAAAAAATAACCTAAATAAGGAAAGATTTTTTTTCTTTAACTTATAAATACTAAGTTTTTTTTGTTTTCTGTTTTTTGTCTTTTTGAGTTGGAGTCGAAATCTTTTGTCCAGGCTGGAGTGCACTGAAATGCTAAGTTTTAAAACTCATTTTTGCCATCTCCTTTCTACCCACCCCACCCCCCACCCTTTTTTCCCCTCATTTTACATTGCATTATGTTTTAGCTTTATGCAATCACATGTTCTTTATCTTTCTGAAGATATAAATTTAAGATGCTTAAATTTTGTTTGAGCCTTTAATTTTCTTTATTCTTTGTATTACTGCTTGTTCCTTTTGGTCTTTTTACTCTGTTCTGGTTTTCATCATATGTGTAGCAGTAAGTCTATACAATCATATTTAAATGTATGGACAGGGAATTTTTCCAGATAGCTAGAATAAATTTCTCCTATTTTTGTAAGGGTAAGAAACTGTGGATACATGCAGGGTGCTGACTGGCCCACTTGTTTTTAGGATGAATAGATCACAATTCTGAATTTAAGTCCAGGGTCTCACAAAGGTCAGATAATAGAGGGCTTCAAATATCGGAGCCAGCATCTGCCCTATTCTATCAGGAAGTTTTGGAAATTTCTCATGAAATTCTCCATTAACCCGGGTAAAGGGGAAACATCTTAGGCTTTCTATAAAATCTAAAATAGCCAGATATAAGACAACTGGTATAAATAGAGGAGGGTCAACATTTTCAGTTTTTATATATATGCACATTCTACTAATCATCCAACCACTCACCCCCTTCCCCACCCTTACAGTTTTATACCCCATCTTATTCTCCAGAAGACTCATATCCAGGAGGATTTCTGGTCCTGCACTTACCAGATGGGTTAATTACCAGAATTTATTGGCTGCATTTATTGCTTCCTCCTCTGCCTCATCAATAAAGAAGTGTCATTCATCTCTTTATTCTTTCAGAAATTGGTTAATTATGTGACTTGACCAGTGAACCCCACTCCTAAACTCCAGATTTCTTGGCTGCCAAGTCTAGTGGCTACCTTCATTTTAAATGTCATGTAGTATCTTTTACCCTTCTCAGAAATTATATATGTGTTTAGACTTCCCTTTTATTGTTATCTTTGTTCCCATTCTTCTTTGGAAGTTACATTTTCTATTTATTTTCTTTCACAGTCATTTTTAAAATTAACAAAAATATATGTTCCTACCTTCCAATGAAAATGTATCTAATTCCATTTATTTTTATAAACTACATTATTGTGAAGTCACTGATTATCTATATACAACACGGTAATTATCACTCTTTTTAAAAAATGCATCGTTTGCTTTGTCATCATTTCTTCTTAAATCCCTTTCTTTCCTTCTGGGTTTTGTTTTCTTCATAATAAAAACCATGTATAATTCTTTCAACCATAGCCTACCACTAGTAAACTTTCTCTTTTATTCTTTTGTCTAAATATGTTATTTTTTACCCTTGATCTTGAATCATAACTTAGCTGCGTATAAATGTCTGTTAGTTTTTATCACTGAGCAAATTAAAAATGTCTTTCAATGTCAAAATTCTTATTAATTTACTTCACCATGTTGTCAAATTTTTCATATTATTTAAATTTTCTAAGCTTGTTTCTTTATATGTAAATAAGAATGGTGCTTTAGACCACTGGTCAAGCAAGTCTTTTTTTTTAAATGGCTGCAAAATAAATATTTAAGGCTCGGTTTGCATGTCATACAGTCTTTGCTGCATCTACTCAACTCTGGCATTATAACCAGAAAAGAGTCATAAACAATATATAAACAACCACATATGGCTGTGATTCAGGAAAAATTTTACTTATAAAAACAGGGAGTAGGCTGAATTTGGGCTATGGGTTATATTTTGCTGATCCCTAGTTGGATCACAGGTTCTTACTCTGAATCTACAGACAGAATCAGAAATGTCCTTGGAACTTGTAAAAATGCCTATAAAGTCATGACTGTGTAGGAGTTTTTGTAAATGTTTGTGATTCTGAATATATGCTAATGTATGTGAGTCTGAATATAGACAAATGTATGTGTGTGTGTATGTGTTCATTTGGTGTGTGGGTTTAAGTAGTTATTTGTATTCAGCTATAATTTTTTTTGGGGGGGAAAGGTCACATTTTCTTCAAATTTTTGAATGAACCTAGGCTCTAAAAACATTAATTAAGTCATGAAAATATTCCTGAATTCTAAAGCTCCAGAATTTCCTGATAAACTTTTATTCCCTAATAAGCTTTATCTTAATACATTCGCTTTGCATTATACAACTAATCAACTACATTTCAAATAACTTTAAGGTAATATTCTGAGCCCTTTTTCATCTCAGTGTGAGCCTGACTGTGGGAGGAAAACAGGTAAGAGATGTGGAAGACACATAGCATAATAGTAACCTTTAAAAAAATAATAATAATAATTCTAAAACCATGCTACAACATTTAAAGGACTTAAGGTCAACTCATTTAACAAAGTACTTCCTCTCTCACTAATTTTAACTACTAATTTTAGCCTTCTATTAGCAGAACTTTTTACTTGATGTTCAATGGCTGAATGCAGACACTCAGCTCCACCCATCTGGACTCCCTCTATTATTTCCGTCATTAATTGTTGGCTCCAAAAGTATAAAAATAGTACAACCATACCTTTATCTTCTGAATGAAATATAAGCTTTTTTTGTTTCTTTTTTTATCACCTAGGATAAGACACAGCCACTAATAAATGCAGGTGCTTATTTTCAGATTTTAGCGAATGTTTCTTTAAAGTTGGTTTAATTACAGTAGGTCATCACTGACAGGCCTTTTTTTTCCCCCCCTTATATTGTTTTGAAAGAATGAAGGCAAATTAATAATGGTCTAATAATTTCTTTCTGAGCCTCTGGGACAATTTCATTCTCTTTTCTATGTATTCTTAGACAGCTAATCACTAGCAATCATAAACAGTACATTATGATTTTGCCTGTCTGTAAATATAGTTGGAAATATTCAATTAATATTTGAAAGCAACATAATAACTATTGGTTTAAAAGATGCATAATAGCTAAAGTTTTAAAAGTCTACCTTAGTGAACAGTCTGACAGTCAAAAATGAGTTCCATAATACAATTTGAATGCTATCTTTAATAAAAAAATAATGAAACCAAGGTATTCTTAGAATAATAGATTTTCAGAATCATATTCTAGACTTTTCTAACAGCCAACACATATTGTTTACATGTTAAACCCTAAAAATACTCTTTCATACAAATTAAAACAAATAAAACCAAATCTGGAAATCTAGTTTTATCCAGTGGTATCTTTAAAGTAATTTCAGTCAGGTTATTTAGACATTTTTAAAGATTTTGCTTCATGTTCCTCTTCATTGAAGTATGCCTATCAATTACTGAATGCAACCAGACAGCGCAGATAAATTATAAATAATAATCAGCTGAAGATAATTATGTAGTTTTTTTTAAAAGGAAAAATGTGTAAATTTGTTTTGATTGAATCTGAGTTCCATAAATTGGTAAAAATGTCCATATAAATATAATCCTTGAGCATACAGAATTCCATACACAGTAATTAAGTGTTGAGACACATAATACATCAGAAATAAACAGTAGGAAATGAAACCTAACAGCTTTAAATAACCCAATTGCATTGACAACATTTACTTGTAACATTTTCTAGGAAGAAAAGTCTCACTCAGAAGACTGAGAACATTATTAGTCACAGGGCAATCTATAACTAAAAAGATTTATCAAAACTCCATATTAACTATTTTTAATAGTTAATTAAGCCTTTTAAATATGAAAAATGAAGAGAAACATGAATTATAACTAAGTTTTCTACAGAAAAAAATATATACATATATTTTGGGGTGGTGGGTAGTTCTCACTGTGTTGCTCAGGCTGGTCTCGAGCTCCTAGGACCTTGACCTCCCAAAGTGCTGGCATTGCAGATGTGAGCCACTATGCTTGGCCAAAGTCTATATATTAAGCATCTGCTTAGACTTCTATTCTGAAAGTAGAACATTTTCTCTTGATTAAATCTGTTAACTTTTACAAATGTCTTTCATTTGAGCCAGGCATCAAACACAGTCCTCCTTTCTAAGTTTTGATATCACCCAACAAACATAATCTGATCACTAGTTCTATATTTATAAGCCTCAAAATATGTATGTTACATTATATACCCCCTTAATTCTGCTTGTAATTTATAGGCCTTGGAAAATGAGAAAGGTGGTGGTTAAGTAAGAGAAACAATGAGAGAAATGTGCCTGCTGCTATTTAGATACACTTAAAAACTTGTCCTCCTAGTCAATCCTTCAGGAGTTCAAATTAAAATATATTAAGAGGAAGGGAATCTTGCAAAGGAAGCAGAAAGGAATTAAAAGACTTGAGCTAAACATAAGTGCTTAACTTAACCACAATCTTTTATTCTTGTTCATTCACTCATCTACACATTAATTCATTTGACTGTTTCCTTATTAGCTACACAATGCTATAATCTATTATAGAAGTGAAGAGTAGTAAGTGAATGGAACGGACAAAAATCTCTAATATTCCAAACTTTATATTCTAGTGGAAGAAATCAAACCAAGAGGTAATACAATTTGAATAATAGGTCAAATGATCACAAGTGTTCTGGGTAAAAATATAAGGCAGAGAAAGAGAATAGGAAGTATGTACAGGGAGAAGGGAAGACAGAGAAGAGCCGTATATATAAGAACAAAGACAATGAGGAATGATACGGGAATTCTGGTTTCTTTGTAATGACCAACAGAAATAGGGATAAAGAATATAATAATACTAGACCTAGTGGCCTCAAGGCTTATAGTCACTTTCAAGACAAGGAAAACTGTTGTTGAACATTGCTTGTCCTTTTTGTTTCTCAGATTCTCCCACTGACTTGAGAAAGCTAAGTTTTTTCTTCCCTTTGACTCTGCTTTATTAGAATTTTCATTTCAATTCTTGGCCGGTAGAGGCTCCATCATACTACTTATTATTTTATTCTATTATTTTATGAGCCAGTAGAGGATCCATTATACTAATTATTATTATTTATTTTCTTCTATCATTTTGTTATCCTCATTCTGTTGCCTAGGCTGGATTGCAGTGGCATGATCACAGTTCAAATTCCTGGACTCAAGCAATCTACCTGCTTCAGTTGCCCAAGTAGCTGAAACTACAGGTATGCACTACCACGTCCGGTTTTTTTTTTTTATTTTTTGTGGAGACGAGGTCTTGCTAAATTGCCCAGACTTGTCTCAAACTCATAGACTCAAGCAATCCACTCTCCTAAGCCTCTCAAAGTGCATCAACCACCAAGACTGGCCGCACATCAAGTTTTTGAACTTTTGTCTGATATAAAAACTGCTGTTTTACTCTACTTGTATTCTACAATTTAGCCTGCCACAATTTTTCAGATGCTAGAAGGAAACACAAGACTCCTGAGCCAGAGACAAAGGACTTTATTACTCACGACACAGGTCTTGGCTAGGAAACCACCAACTTTTTAAGGGGTCTGCTGAAAGACCTGCCCCACCTTTCCCCAGAAGGAGACATTATCTTTATTAACCAGATTGAACACACACACACACACACACACACACACACACTCACACACACACAAACACACACTCACACATACAAAACACAAATAAAATAACTAATCTGCTAATCTGTCCTCTGCAGTCACCATTTTTCTCTTCCATGATTTTCACTATACAAAAATCTTCAAAAAAAATAGTACTGAACAAAACCTGTCAATGGCTCCTTACAAGATGGGTAGAAACAAAAACCCAGGGAGAACTGTCTTCCAACAGTTGTATGATTTCTTACTCTCTACCCTTATACAAATTGCTAAGACTTTCATGCTTAACCACTGAAATTTGTAATTCTGACTCTCTTCTCTCCTCACCAAAATGCATTGATTCCTTATTCCAATTTCCTGATTCTCTGGTTCTTCCAAATCTGATAACTTTTATATTAAATTCATATTATAAAATTTAATTAAAATTATATTAACAGATGACCTTATAAAAATTTTGAAGTTTCTGAAATTGTATTACATATCCTTAAAGCCCTCTATAATATTTTTTATTTACTTCTTGGTAATATTTGTTTTAGAATCTTCTTTCTTGCTTTAAGGATGTGAAAAACAATTTATTCTAGGGTGTTAATAAGATAATAGACCGATTTAATTACCCTTTCAAGAATATTTACATTTTAACAAGTATAAAGTCATAACTAAATAAATTGTCATTATTTGTACAAGTAATAAAAGTTAATTGAAAAGCTGTGTTAAGGCAGAAAAAGAGTTTTGTGCCTCCATCCAATTCAGAAAAATATTCCACCCTGTGGGGACAGTGTGTGGCCTCAGGTGCATCAAGCAGACCCCAGAGACCCAGACCTGCTTTATCCTGAGGAGCTCTGCTTTTATCTATGTGATAAATTGGATCACTGCCAAAGAGCTCATTGAGTTAAGAGCTTTGCAGCTAAAGAATGGAAAATATCATCATATAAAAAAAAATCTGAAGGTCACTGGTCTAATTTATTTATGACTTGAAACTGTCCATACCTTGAGTTCTTTTACTCCTGTTGTATGTTTAAACAACATCAAGTAAGAAAGCAGTACTTGGCACAAACTATTTCTGTTTATGATTCTTGTTAACCATGGCTGTTTTCTACTCTAAACCTACCTCAGTGAAATTTGGAAAAAGTACATTAGTTCATGGTAACTAATGACCCTATATTCTAGAGAAGAAGTGTTATTGTTTAAATAGATTGTGTAAATACATTTAGAATTTTCAGATTACCTGAGGAAAATTTTTCTTTCAATTCACTTTAGGGGCATTTACTTCGAACGTCTACATAATCAGGGAAGACTATATTTGTTGTGACAAAATATAGTGTCCAGGAGTACTGAGAACTTGTGACAATCTAAGAATGTGACTTTTGATTTGTATGATAGTGACAAGTAGCCTGGGCATTATTGGTGAGAGCTTGCATTATGATTTTCCAAAAAAATTGATTCTTCTGTCTATGACTGTATTCCCAGAATACCCAATTAGTTCAACTCAACAAGAAATACCAAAGACTTCTTTCTTAGTAGCTCAATCATTAAAGCTGCATGTCAGACACTTTATTTAACATCCAATATGGAACTAATATTCCTTAGGATAAAAACATTCTTATTTTTTCTTTAGAATTTTATTTTTCTTTTAAATGCATTTAAAATGCATTTAAATACATTTATAAAGAACAGGCTTTATTTTTTCCCAAGCAATTATAGTGTAAGGTTCAAAGCTAATTTTAATTTGATTACTCTTCTGAAGGAGAAATAAACTTTTAACAAATACTTAAACTGTGTCAGTGTTTTTGATGTTCATAAACATTTAAACTAAAGTAATCATAGTCTACAACAAATTCTCCCCAGTTGCAAAACTTCCCCTTACCTTTAGGAAATGTTTGCCATTAGTCTGATGATTATTTGCTAAACGCATTGGGATAATCTGTCTAACTTGGTTGACAGCATTGAGTCCTATCTAGGGCTAGGCTGTATCCCTCCAGGAGTTTCATAAATAAATCAGTCACTTCTACTGCCTATTAAACCTAGGAAATCAATATGCTTCTTTCCATGTGTGGGCTTACAAGATTTCTTTTAAGAACTGTCAAATAAGTACTACTTGATAAGTGAACTAACTCTAATTTCAAGTATGTAAAGTTGCTATTCTGGAACACACCATAAAGCAAAATGCTAATGTAAATTTAACTTGTACATTTAAAAAGCACCATATGTTCTTCATAAGGAGCCCCTTATAGTAAGGTCTATATGTTCTAAAAAGTAAATAGCATTCTAACTTTTGTCTCGTGAGTTTTGTAACAACTTATTCCGTATATCTCCAAGATTCCTCTTCAAATAATTTCAGTGAATGTTTTGTATTTGCTTATCTTTCTGTCTTTATTTCATCTTTATTATATGATATTGAAATAATCAGTTTTGCAATTATTGAATCAATTTTGTAAATTTATATTTTCATCTAAAATTGTCTACTTTATGTCTATAGTTTAAAATTTACTGGTATAAATTTTATTTATAATACAGTAATTTTAAAAATAAATTTTCTCAATTTATGTTGTTTGTTTATCACTTTTATCATCATCAAAAGAAATGCTGAAAATAATAAATTGAATATCAGCTTCAAACAAAAGCAAAATAAATCAAAAAGCAAAGTAAAAATGTAATGATATAGATGACAATGACATCAAAAACAAATATACAAACAATGGACAAGATCAATTAAAAAGTTGATTCTTAAGAATTACTAATAAAATTGATGAGAAAATTAAATACTAAACATATTAAAAGTATCAGGAGTTTTAAAATACATAAATTGTTGGTTATACTATTTTTATGTTATAAAATTATAAGAAAATATTATAAATAACTTTATGCTATAACTATAAAAATATGCCATGTGCAAATTTCAGAAAAATACATTTTACCAAAACTAACTCAAGAAAACTTAAAATTTCATACTCTTATAACTACTATATAACTATATAACTCAATATCAAACCATTTTTCTTCAAAAATACCTGTTAACTCAGGTGGCAATTCTAGTTAATAATGTTAATCTTACATAGACTATTCAGAAAAAAAAGTTTTTATAAGACCAACATAAACTTGATATCTAAACCTTGTTCATATTTAAAAAGTGTAAATACTCAAATTACTCTGTAAAGTCAATGTGATCACAATGCTCCAAACTTTTATGTTTTTATGTGGAATTTTACAAATGATTTTAAATTTATATGAGATGTGAAAGGCCAAAAATAAACATTCCTAAAATAGAAAAATAATGAGGGAGAATTTGCTCTGCTTTGTATCCAAGATTTTGTTAAAAATTCCAACATTAATACCGATGCCGATTTTTCAGGTCAGCCCAGGCTTCAAGAGTGTCAGCTCAATGGGTGGGCCAGCCAAGCCCCAGAGAGGGTCCCCAAGGGGCTGGTAAGCCTAGTCCCAGAAGTGTCAGCTATAATGGGCTGGCAAGCCAAGCCCTGAGAGACTGCGATTTGGTGGGCTGGCAAACTTAGTCCCCAAGTGTTGGCTCTAATGGGCTGGCAAGCCAAATCCTGAGAGTGTTGCTGTTTCCGTGGGCTGGCAAGCCTAGCTCCCTGGGTTTCTCAGCTTAGAGGTCTCACCATCTTCTGGCAGCTCTCCTGGTTCAACCTGCTTGGTTGGCTGACAAGTCAGCCTCTGGGGTGCATGGCTCTTCAGATCACAGCTCCTCAGGGTCGAGGTTCTTGTCTCATGCCCAAGGAAGAATGAGCAATACCGACAGGCAGAAAGTGAAAAAGTAGGATTTATTGAGAGGAGAGAGAAGCTCCCACAATGGGAGGGGACCCCAATGGGTTGCCCATGGGGGGCCAAAAACCTGGTGCTTATATAGCCCTAAGTCCAAGCCGATTGGCTAGCACTAGCTTGAGCTGTAGCTGTTCTGATTGGTCAGAATTAAGGAGGAAATAATGGTGAGCTGATTGGTTGCTTTTCGATTCCAGCAGTGAGTAGCTAACTTCTAGCTTGAGAGCTCCAGGAAGCTTGTTTACCAACGCTGAGCCTGAGAGGCCTGCTGGGAGTTTGCCATATGGTTACCAGAGGACCTGCTTGTCTGCCTAGCCTTTCTCTGGCTACCTCCTGTTTCAATACTGTGTGTTATTGGTGCAAAACAGAGCGAGAGAAATCTAGACTAGTGTAACTTAAAGTGGATAAACAAACCCAGGGCCTAATTTTGAAAAAGTTGGCATTCAAAAACATTGTAAAAAAATGATCGTTTAGTGAAGGGTGCTAGATAATTGGATAGCTTGATGAAAGAAAATAAAACCTGATAGTCACCTTACCTCATATACAAAATTAAATTATAGATGAATTGTAGAACAATATGTAAAATGCAAAATATTATCTTTTCAGAAGTTAATATAGCAGACTATATGACCCTGTGTAAGGCAAAGATTTATGAAACAAGACATTAAACACAAGTGCTAAACATAAATATAAGGACTAATAAATCGATCTGCCTTGCGACTAAAAACTATTCACATCAAAATAAACTATTTTTAAAAATGAAGCTGTCAAGCACAAAATGAAAAAAAAAGGTACTTGCAACACTTATAAAAGCTTGTGCCTGGATTATCTAATTAATAATAAAGGAATATATCATAAATAATTAAGGACTGAAATTCATTAGAAATATGAGCAAAAGATTTGAACAGGCACGTCACAAAAGAAATTCAAATGGTTATTACATATTTGAAAATTGCCGAATTATTTTAGTTATTAGGGAAATAAAAATTAAAACTACAATGAAACAAATGTGCACACAGAATGACTAGAAATTAAAAATCTAACTTACTATATCAAGTTCTGGAAAACATGTTAATTGGGAATTCTCAAATATTACTGTGAAGTGTGTAAATGAATTCACATTTTTTGGAAAAAAGTATTTTTCCTGCTAAAATTGAATTTAACACCCACTCATTTCACTCATGGTTTTATATCCAACAGAACCATGTGCAGAAATTGAGTTCCAAATTTTTCATAGTTGCCTTCTGTAATAATAAAAAATTAGAAATAATTCAAAATTCTCCTTAAAAGTAGGATGGATACATAATGTTATTTTTAAATTTTTAGAATGGAATACTGTTCATCATAAAAAATTAAGAACTACAGCTACATACAACAAAAATGAATCTCAAAAATGTAATTTTGAATAAAAGAAGCCCAATCCCAAAATATATTTTCTGTACAATTTTATGTATATAAAATAAAGTGTGAGGTTGGGCGCAGTGGCTCAAGCCTGTAATCCCAGCACTTTGGGAGGCCGAGGCGAAAGGATTGCTGAGGTGAGGGGAACCCAGGAGTTCGAGACAAGTCTGGGCAACCTGGTGAGAACTCGTCTCTACAATAATAATTATAATAATAATAATAATAATAATAAATAGCCAGGACTTGGTAGCAAGCGCCTGTAGTTCCAGCTACTTGAAGGGCTGAGGCAGAAGGATCACTTGAGCCCAGCAGGTTGCATACCACTGCACTCCAGCCCGGGAGACAGAGTGAGACTCCAACTTAAAAACTAAAAACTAAAAAGTAAGGTGTGAACCTAAGCAATTGTGTTTCGAGATTAAGAAGCAATTATTGGCCAGGCTCAGTGGCTCAGCCTGTAATCCTAGCACTTTGGGAGGCCAAGGTGAGTGGATTGCCTGAGCCTGTGGGTTCCAGACCCACCAGGGCAACTTGACAAGACCTCGTCTCTACAATAAATCAAAAATTAGCCGGGTGTGGTAGCGCTCGCCTGTAGTTCCAGTTACTTGGAAGGCTGAGGTGGAAGGATCGCCGGAGCCCAGCAGGTCGAGGCTGCAGTGGCCGGGAGCATGCCACTCCACTCCACTCTGGGCGACAGAGTAACACTCCAACTCAAAAAAAAAGAAGCAATTATTATAAACATCAACATAAGAATATTAAGTAGGGTGAGGAAATAACTGAGAGAGGGTTTTAGAGGAACAATGGAGTGCTAGATATATCCTATTTCTTGACATGAGTGCCTTACTTACCCACTTTTACTTTGTGCTATCTCATTAAGCTATAACATTCTCCTTTATCCTCTTTTTAGTTTGTTATTTGCAATACACAACAGGTTGAGAGAAAGTCCAATGGAAACAGAGAGAGGGAGAAAGAAGGGGGAGAGAGAGGAGAGAGAGGGAGAGAGAGAGAGGGGGGGGGGAGGGAGGGAGGGAGGGAGAGACAGAGAGACTTTACTAGGATATTTAAGTGATGTTTTTGCATAACTTTCCCAAAATATGTGTGATGTATTAATTTTGATGTGTCTAAATTAGGTTTTTCAGATCCTAACTTAACCCAAGTTCACCTTTAACAATATTTAGAAAACCCTAAAACATGGCTTATTAGTGTTATATCTTAATAACCTACTGTTTATTGAAGCGAGAACTGCAAAACTGATTATCAACAACAAACATGCTAGTTATGGCTTTGGCTGGTGGATATCAGTTTTCACTCCATAAGTATCTGTGTTTTCTTTGCTGTTTCCCAAGAGATTCCTGAAGATATGAGTTTAAAAACCTTATCAAGAATCACTGTGTAGCCGGGCTCGGTGGCTCAGCCTGTAATCCCGCGCCTGTGGGAGGCTGAGGTGAGTGGATTGCCTGAGCCCGCGGGTTCGAGACCCGCCTGGGCAAGCGAGACCTCATCTCTACAATAAAATCAAAAAATTAGCCGGGCGTGGTAGTGCATGCCTGTAGTTCCAGCTACTTGGAAGGCTGAGGCAGAAGGATCACCGGAGCCCAGCAGGTCGAGGCTGCGGTGGCCGGAAGCGGCCACTGCACTCCAGTCTGGGCGACTGAGTGAGACTCCAACTCAAAAAAAAAAAAAAAAAAGAATCACTGTGTAATTTTTATGAAGTGTAACTTTAAAAAGAGAAAAGTTTCTATCTGTCTAAATTTTTGGGTTCTGTCTCTGGATCCAAATGAAGCAATTATCCTGACAATTGATACTATTGTAAGCCCTGGTGTTTTACCTCGAGATTTATATTATTAAAGCCAAAATAATTCATGTTGAATAAAATTTGATAACTGACTATTGGCAATTATCTAATTTCACTGAGTTTAAACCTATTTTAGATAAAAAGTCTTTCCTTGAAAGGAAGAATGCTCACATAGGCACAGTGCATGTGATTCACATTTGTAGTCCCAACTACCTGGAAACATGAGCCCAGGAGTTCAAGTCTTGCCTGGGTAACATGGTGAGATTGTGTCTCTAAAAAAATATAATAATAATAGATAAATATTTGCAAATATTTCTCCCATTCAGTAGATTTTTCTGTTCACTCTGTTGACTATTTTCTTGAGCAGAAGCTTTTAAGTTTAATTAAGTTCTATTTGTCTATTTTAGTTTTAAATGCAATTGCTTTTGGGGTCTTTGCCATGAATTCTTTTCCTAGGCCAATGTCCAGAAGAAAGTTTCCTAGGTTTTCTTCTAGGATTCTTTTGCAAATTACATCTCAGACAAAGGCTAACATCCAGAATTTACAAGGAATTAAAACAGCTCAACATGAAGAAAACAAATAACCTCAACAAAAAGTGGGCAAAGGAAATGAATAGACATTTCTCAACAAAAGACATATAAGTGGACAACAAAAATATGAAAAAAATGCTCAACACCATTAGTCATCAGAGAAATGCAAATTAAAACCACAACAAAATATCACTTTAGTCAGACTAGCTATTTTTAGAAAGTCAAAGCATAACAGATGTCAACATAGTTGGAGAGAAAAGGGAACACTCATTCACTGTTGGTGGAATTGTAAACTAGTTCAACCTCTATGGAAAACAGTATGGAGATTTCTCAAAAAACTAAAAATTGCATTACCATTTGATCCACCAACCCCACTACCAGGAATCTACAAAGGAAAAGAAATCAATATATTAAAAAAGATACCTGTATAGTTGTATGTTCATTGCGGCACTATTCACAATAGCAAAATCATGGAACCAACCTAAGTGCCCCTAACAATTGACTGGATAAAGAAAATGTGATACACACACACACACACACATACACACACGCACCATGGAATACTGCACAGCCACAAAAATAATGAAATTATGTCCTTCACAGTAACATGGAAGAAGCTGGAGATCATTATCTTAAGTGATCAGACTCAGAAACAGTAAACCAAATACCGCATGTTCTTACTCATATGTGGGAGCTAAATGGCCATAAAAATGGAATTAATAGACACTGGGGACACCAATAAGGAGGGAGGTAAAAGAGAGATGTTAGGGTTCAGAAATTACCTCTGGGGTACAATGTTCCCTATCTGGGCCACCTGAGATCCAATCCCCACCACTACACAATATGTCCATGTAACAAATATGCCCTGAATCTAAAATATTTTTTTTTAAATAGGTGAAAAAAATACTACACAGGAGCCCACTATGTAGAATGGATAAAAACAATGCTGTCGGTTTTTCATTCTGGAGGCAGTGGGCAATAAACAGAATTTCATTCTTGCCTTCCGTGATACAGAAGACCACAATTTGAAAACAATTTCATTAGTGCGTTTTAAATGTTAGACATTACAAAATTAAAGTAAAATTTCAATATAGCCTTAGAATCAATATAAGTCATCTTTCACTTAAAAATTAAAACTTATAGTTTTGAGTGACAGTTTTCTGGTGATGACAAGATGGTTTATTAAGTTTTTGTATGCATTTGATTTGTGGGATGAACGACTGGGATTTTCAGCTGCTAGTAATAACTAATGCCAAATTTGCAGCTTTATTAAAACCTTAAAAGTGGCTTCCAAAGCTAAAAAAATGAGCCAATTAAAGGTTAATGATAAGAGGAAATACCTTCTTCACTAGAAGGTAAAGATTAATAGCCACTTATTTGATTTAGGTGTATTCAAAAGCTAGCAAAAAAAAATATTAATTTGTATCCAATTATCTTGCAAACTGGCAGTATAAAGCAAACACATTCTGGCACAGCATTTCCAAGATCATAAAAACCTTGCATTTCATTGAAAACTATTCTTGTTTGAATTTTTAAAAGCTGGCTTTGCTTTTATTATTTATGTTTTCCTTATTCATTTGAGTAGCACAAGCTGTGCTGTACTAAAGAGTTTGGTCAGCATTCTTGGCAGATTGCAGATTTAGATTTAAAGAATCTTTTCTACGTTACTGTTTCCACTCTCCCAATCCTGCTTTCTCACCTGGTTTAAACCAATACGCTATCCAGCAACTGTGAAAAGGTAATGAAACGTCAAATAAACAATGTGAAACCTAACTATAATTTTGTTATAAATCAACAATTTACAACACATGTAGAGATGGTAAAAATATTTCCATATCTGATTGTATGGCATAGGCTGATTACTTCACATAATATACTGCAAAATAATTTAAGAAAAACAATGAAGCTGACTGGTATTTTGTGGGTTCATGCTGATTGAGGTTAAACAAAGGGTCTTTATTTCTGTTTCAGGCTGTGCACATCTTTTCAACTGTCTTTTTTTTTCTTCTCTTACAATTAACTATATTTTCAAATTTGGGAGAATCTGCCAATCCAATCACAACACAAAGATAAATAGATGTCATCATGAATATGAGAATTCAGTTATATATTATTATTATTATTATTATTATTATCATTTTTTGAGTTGGAGTCTTAATCCATCACCCAGGCTGGAGTGCAGTGGCACAGTGACAATCACCCCAGAGTCGACCTGCTGAGCTCCAGTGATCCTCCCGCCTCAGCCTTCCAAGTAACCAGAACTACAGATGTGCACTACCACACCCGGCTATTTTTAAAAATTTTTATTGTAGAGACGAGATCTCACAAAGCTGTCAGGGTTTATCTTGAACTCTTGAACCATTTATTTTGAACTTGGCTCAGGCAATCCACTCGCCTCAGCCTCCCAAAGTGCTGGGATTACATACTGAGACACTGAGCCCGGCCATCATTTATTTTAATGACCAATTTCTTGATAAATAAGTGGTACTGTTTGTAGAACAAATTTTCTGTGATGAGTGCAAGTTCTTGTACCCCATACATTCCATTTTCATATACTTCCTTGATACTCTCAGAATAGTTCTTAGAACATTCCTAAACCTTAAAAAAGATTATCGTGTAATATAATTTTTTTCACTTTAGCATTTACTGAAAAACAAATTTAACGTTTTTCTGTTAGAGTAAGCACTTAATATCTTTATATTCTAAACTTTCTTTGTCCTGCATTTAGAGCTTAAACATTATAAAAGTCATTATCCAAAGTATCACAAATATTACAAATATATATATATTTATCCTATGCAAAAATATTGTTTTTCTTATGTTTCCAGGATTTAAAAAAATACATATTAAATTCAAATTCAGAAATTTTAATAGTATTAATCTCTGTAACTAAAAATGAGAATGCCTAGTAGGTGTAAACTTTAAAATAAATTACTAAAAAAATCACATTTTTTGTAGTGAGAATTATGTAAAAATACATAAAAGGGAACAACTTTTCTTCATTTATTATTTTTGTCTTTGGAAAGCTTGTGGAAAGTAAAATAGCTTTTAAAAAATTCTGTAGATTGAGGCAGCTCTGATTTGTGGAATAAGTTTAAGTTCGGTATCACATAAATTATTTTTACTTTTCTTTTATCAGTTCCAGTATGCTTCTCTGACATTTATGGGCAAGCAAATAGGCTCCCCGTTGGCTAATTTAGCATCTGCAGATTGAACTCATTATAAACATAAAATCTGAATAACTTAGATGGCTAAAATTTCTTACACGGGTTTAAAAGATTCTGCCTAGCTCTTAAGTGCCCATGATAGCCAGGAATTCACGTAATACATTCTGAACCAATCAGATGAGATAAAGTAATTGCTACCATGTAATGACTTCAAGGGACTAGAGTCCCTAATATAATATTTACAGCTATATTTCTAGAATTGAGGACATTTCCTAGAGATTCCCCTGTTATTTTGCTTTGATCCATCTGATTCAATATATATTCACTAACCACTATTAATAAGCACTTAAGAAACTCTGTGTCGATGGAAACTCACAGGGTACTATGAGAAGAAGTAAAGTGAGCAGAATGTCCCCAAAGTTGGTAATCTAATAGATGAGATAAAATTTGTACACCTAACCAACATTAAAAAATAATATGTAAATAAGTACAGTACATCTGAATATTATACAAATGTTGAAGCATATCCAGGTTAAAGGATAGTCAATGTGAAAAATAATCAAGTAAGTTGAATCATTTTGCTACCACCTATTCTGCTGAAAACCACCAGAAACACAGCAAGATTTCAGTTATCATAAATAAATCCAGAAAACAAAGTGGGTTTAAAAAAATAGGTGAAGAACAAAAGCAAGCAAGACTTTGCAGAATATTGAATCATCCTTTCTGATACAATAGAGAAAATCTTTTGAATACTGTGAAAGTTGATAATACAAATTGGATCATTTTTGTTATATTCAACCACATCAAAGTTGAGAGTCCAGGGGAGAGAGCACTCGAGGCACATAGCACTTCTCAAAGAATTAAATTCTGTGTAAGCCTAGTAGTGGAAATGGCATGCTGCAACCTTAACACCAGTTTTACCTAGTAACTACTGAACCAACTGCCATGACTCTAAAACTAGTTTTACTGCCATCATTCACCAGCCGGAACTTGCCAACTTCCCAAAGCTTCTTTCTCTAGTGTCAATGAGGTTTTTCTCAAAACAACACATAACATTTTTTTCTAATAAAACCCAAACTTTTTCTTTGTTCTTCGGATATACTAAAATTGTACACAAGAGGGGCAAAAGCATTTTGATAGAAAAATATTTTATATCGCTTAATCAGAAAGATATATTATGTTTAAGAAATGGTCAGTACAAAATCTAGAAATTTCAAAATATTTTAACGAACTTACATTATCTCCCACCGCTTGCTCTTTAATAATTATTTTAATCTCCCATCTCTTTGAGTCTTAAGACAATCAAAGAGGATAGAAGATGATTGCAGGGGATCTGCCACAGAGACTGAGGTGCCAAAAACTGTAAAAGAATAATGTATAATTAAAGGAAGAAAGCAGATATTTTTATCAATGGCACAAATGAAGAGTGTCTTTTCAGGAAACTACCTTTTTGAGGCTCCAGACTGCACACCTGAGATGTATATTCCAGGCTGGGTTCTTCTTCTAACCACCCATCAACTGCTTAAACTTTGAATTGTCCATTAAAATATTTAATCACCTGCTGAGCCTGGAGGTTCAAGACCAGCCTGGGCAACTTGGTGAGACCTCGTCTCTACAATAAATCTCAAAAACTAGCCAGGAGTGGTGGCGTGCATCTGTAGTTCCAGCTACTTGTAAGGCTGAGATGGAAGGATTGACTGAGTCCGCAGGTCAAGGCTGTGGTGGCCATGAGTATGCCATTGCACTCCAGACTGGGCAAAAAGAGTGAGACTCTGACTCAAAAATAAATAAATAAATAAATATATATATATATAAAAAAATAAATATATATATAAAAATATATATATATATATTCAATCACCCCTGGACATGGGCTGATATGGAGCATGGAGAGTTCATGTTATGCCCCATAACTTGGACCATTGAGAGTGCCTTGTCACATGCAATGTGTTTAGAAATCATGGACAGAAATCAAATGTGGTCTTGTAAGGTCTGGACAGCATGGTCCAAGTAGGAAGAACACACAGAAATAGCTAGGCTAACCCTAGAGAAAGTGTCCCTGCAGTCAAGCATGAGATGAGAAACACCAAGACCATCTTGGTCCATTGGCTCAGAGATCTGTCCTTGGCCAGTGTCTAACAGAAAGGGTAGCTTTCGCTTGCTGTTTCAGAATCTTTTGACAACAGTAGTAGTCCATACTGGGAGGCCCAGTCTAGGATGGTGTTTGAGTTTCTATGGGCCATTGTATGCAAATCCAAGAGGCAATGAGTCACACATCTATTTGTTCTAGGGCCGAGATAGTTGAGTCAGTCTCCACATTTAGATGACAAGCACAGTCTGCTCATTTGTTATGTTTCCGCTTGTCAGTGTTGGGTTTTTTTTTTTTAAATGAGAAAGTCATACAGGTAATAAAGAGGCTTTTAGGAACAAAACAGACTTTTATTCAAACATTTTCTTCCCACAGAGGGCTTGCTTTATGTCCCTGAGTCAGGTAGGTTCACAGTTTTTCTTATGCTCCACTAAAATGTCACTAACTACAGCAATTCTCTTCAGGACTCGGACACAAAGGCTAGCAGGGGTGTACACAGACAACACATCAATACTAATAATACATTCAGCAGTAGAGACTATAATATCTTGCTGACCTCAAAATATAAATATCTTAAATTGAAACTGATATTAATCATAAAGAAACACAATGATAAACTAGATTATATTAAAATTTAAAATGTCCTTTTCTCACCACTAGGAGAGTGCCAAGGCAAAACATAAAGTGTTCCTAATGCAAATATCAGACAAAGGTTTAGTATCCATATATTAAAAATTCCACAAGTTGATAAGAAAAAGGCCTGAAACTTTTAAACTATCTTAAAAATTGGCAAAATTCTGATATAGAAACTTTACATTTATACATATCTAAGTGTCCAATATACATATGAAAAGATGTTCAACATAATTATTTGTCAGGGAAATACAAGTTGAATCCAGAATGAGATATCACTACACACTTAATAAAGTGGCTAAAAGGAGAAGCATACAATATCAAAGGAGATAAAATAACTGAAATTCTCATATCCTGCTTTTCAGAATGTAAGTTAATATGATCACATTTTTAAATATATGCCATTATATAGATGTTTATGCACATTTCCTATAACTCTGCAATTCCACTCCCAAGTTTATACTCAACAGAATATACATATGTATTCAGAGCACCATTACAATTAATAGCAATAAACTGAAAAAAAAAAAGCCCATCAAGAAAAATACTATAATTCTACATAGTAGCAGAATAAATGAGTTACAAGTACATGGAAAAATATGGATAAATGTCATAAACATGTGTTGATAAAAAGAAAACAAATCTAGAACAAACATACACTGATTCCAATTTTATAATATTAACACAGGCAATATTAATCTATACTGAGAGAAAGCAGATTAAATAAAGACTTTTCCCTTGATGAGTAGAATAGGACATTTATGACTGTAAATAAAGACAAAAAAGATTCCTGAGTTGCAGAAAATGTGCTCTTTCTTGATCTGAAAGCTAGCTGTATGAGTATTTTCAGTATGCAATAAGAAATGAAAATGCCATAATACGAACAATTTTCTGTACATGCAATTATATTTCAAGGAAAAATGAAAATGGGTAAAATTAATTTCTGGTGTTAAAAAGTCAAGGTAGTATGCTTCTTCATGAGGAGGTAGTGACTAGATGTGTCAGCAGTGAATTTATGATGTCCTCCTGGTAACAATCTGTCTCTTGATCTTGACACTGAGTCCACTGTTTTGTGCACTTTTGGGGGTGATGAATATGTTCATTGCTTTATTTGTGGTAGTGGTTTCCCTACACAGGTCAAAAGCAAAAGACTGACAGCTTAAAATTTGGGGGCTATATAGAGAAGAAAATGATAAAATGCTATTGAAAAGTAACTAGCAACTTTTTAAAAATAATGTTAAACATATACTTATTCCTATCCTAGTTATTTACTCAAAATATATGAAAATATGTGTATATAAAAAGACTTGTGCAAGACTTTTCTTCTCATCTTCTTTTTCTACTTGCCTTTCTCTTCTCCCCCACCCCCCCAAGTACAGTCATCTGTGTTCCAGACAGAAGGTAGAATGAGGGAGGTGATTCCTCTTAGAATCCAAGCTCAGGCATTCAAGGAAGCTAGACACTGAAGTGGAGTGTTACATGCTCCAGTGAGTAAGACATTAATAGGAAGCAGGCGCCAAAAGGAGGTAGCCACAGCATAACCTGGCAGCCTAGGAAGTAAGGTGGTAAAAAACCAGGGAGAGGAGGCACAATGACTGGGGGTTCGGTTAGACTTGAACAAATAAATCAAGAATAGTTAGATTTATGTTTATTTTACCTACTGAGAAATAATTTTCAAACATGGATAGAAACAGTGGCAAAATACTCACTGCTTTCTTATAAATGGCAGGTCATTCTTCTGTTACAGAAATGTACTACTTGCTTAGAACAGAGCAATAAACCTCAACTTAGGTACAATTATACTACAGCTCACCTACTTCTCTCAATGTCAAGTTCTTCAGCTGAGCAGAAGGTTCAGTGAAAGGGTCACACACACATCCCATCTTGAAAAGGAGAGCGTAGTCAGGCATAGTGGCTCAGGCCTGTAATACCAGCACTTTGGGAGGTGGAGGCGGGAGGATTGTCTGAGCTCATGGGTTTGAGACTAACCTGGACAATATGGCGAGACCTCTTCTCTACAATGAATCAAAAACCCAACTGGGCACAGTGGTGCTCACTGTGGTTCCAGCTACTTGTAAGGCTGAGGCAGACGAATCGCCTGAACCCAGCAGGTCGAGGCTGCAGTGGCACTCCAGTCTGGGCGACAGAGTGAGACTCTGACTCAAACAAAAAGAAAAAAGAAAAAGAGAATGGAAAAGGAGAGTGACTGCTGTTCAGTTTTGTTTTTGTTCTGTAGTTCTTCCAGGTAGTTTTCGACAAAACTTGAAACTTGCAGGTTCCTTTTTGACTAACAAATCCAAACAACAGTAGAAAATTTTCATTTTTTTAACATAATTTCTACAGAGATTTAGTTTTAAATTTTAGGATAATTTCATTTAATGACAAAGCGTAATATTTTCTTTTTCTTTTTTTTTTTTTTTTTTTTTGAGTTGGAGTCACACTGTCACCCAGACTGGAGTGCAGTGGCCGCTCCCGGCCACCGCAGCCTCGACCCGCTGGGCTCCGGCGATCCTTCCGCCTCAGCCTTCCAAGGAGCTGGAACTACAGGCGCGCGCTACCACGGCTGGCTAGTTTTTTAAAATTTATTGTAGAGATGAGGTCTCG
>CAUYQG010054084.1:0-14165 GCA_963574415.1 Tarsius wallacei | reverse complement strand
TAAGCCATATGCACAACCCAGGCCTATTACAAATAATACTTCCCATATTTTTTAAGAGACATGAGTGGTTAAGCAAAATCATTAGTATATACTGTCCTCAGTTTAAAACTGCAGAGCTGCTCTGGTAATATTTTTCTATGAGAGTCAATTATACAATAAATTGTAGTAATTAGTAGCATAAAACAAGGTAATAATGTAATTAAAGCCAAAATATTTACTTGCTATAGAAGATACTTTTATGCATCTTAATTCTGCTCCTTGCAAGCTAATAATACTCTATAGGAATTTCTGTGTGGCTTTTACATCTGGTGGTTTTGGAATTAGCATGTACAAAGAGAGCTCAGAATTATGCTTTAATTATGATTTGAATGATGATTTGAGTCTGAGCAGGAGTTGTCAACAGAATTGTGAGCTGGGGGAAAAAGAGATAAGGACTGTTAGTGGGATAAAAAGTGTATTTGCAGTCACTTACTTTAAAGTGCCTTTTGTTTTAAAAGAAGTAATTAATGTTAGGAATTAATTGGTTCAGATTCTTGATTTTAAAGTTATCACTTGGTTGCTAAGATGAAGCCTTTTCAAAATTACTACATGATATGCAATGACAGGAACATTTCAGTTAAAGGTAGAAAACATAATTGAAAAGCTAGCTTTTGAGTGTCTGCTTATCACCCTAATTGATAGTAGATGAGCCTGAGGAACTAAATGCCGTAGTTCAATAAAAAATGTATTTAGCTGGATTTCACATTATGAGGCATGGTTTTTCTAAGAGCTAAACATTATTGCTGGTGTTTTGATACAATGGTAGGCTTTAAGTGGAGCCTGGTCAGCATGTGTTAGCTATTATAAAACAATCATTAAGTCATAATTCCATGCAAAAAAATGAATCCAGGTATAGTATCTAAAAGTCTTTCAAGGCCTGGATAACCAAGTTAGGGCTTTCATATATTTCGTAAAATGCAGCTATAAAGAATAATGTTTTGGAAGTATATTTATTTCTATGTCAATAGAAAGCACATTATGAAGCAGATCATACAGTAAGAGTCTCACAATTATAGGAAAAAAATGTAAGAAATATGAAAAATCAGGAAGGGCATACACCAAATATTAACAATGGTCATCTTAAGCAGCGGAATTAGGGAGGTTTGCATATTCTTTATGCTTAACTATGTTGTCCTAATTTTCTACAACAAATATATTTAATTATATAATAAAAAGAATATATAAGAATCCAGTCTGCCCAATATTTAGCTGGAAAATTTTCATGTGACTGTAGAATACAACAGTGTACTCTGACTGATATCTGGTTGGTCCTAATGTATACTTATAATTTCAGTTTATTCATCTGGTCTCTGTTTTGGTATTTACACGTTTTATTATAACAAGTATTACAGATTTAGCAAAATATAACACAGATAATATCTGATTTCTCCAAGGAAATGAGAAGCTACGGTGGATTCAGAAATAGAAAAAAACAACAATTGACAATGGGTCTGAATTTTAGTTTTGCCAAATACAGGAGAAGTATATAAGATAGTATGAAGAAATTATGTGTAGGATGTATCCTAGGCATATTGGCAGGATGAGATGAAAGCCAAAGAAGTTCAAATTAGACCGCATTTTGAGTCTGCACACAGGGGGTGGAAGATAGAAATATTGGCAGTGATTGGTCAAAGCAGTCGGGACAGGATATGTGACAATCTTGAGAAAGACGATGAGTCAGCTAACACCCTGACACTCTATTTCTATAGGTTGTATCCCCTTTACTAAGGGGAAAACTTGGTCCAGTTGTTTTCTCATTTCTATCTAAAAGGATAGTTTTTGGCAAAGGTATTCTTAGGGCACTAAAAGTCTCAGACATCATGTCAGTGTGAAAACTTGAACCACACGAACAAAAATCAAATGAGATAGATGAACGTGAATGTAGTTTCAGCAGGATTTTCCATTGGTAGCAAGAGCAAAAGTGGCCCTACACTATTTACTTGAAACAAACAAACAAACAAACAAAACCATGCACACGTATAGATATACACCGAATAACTCTTTGGGGCATCTCTATTCTGGGTCACATGGGATCAAGCTATAAGAAAAGGATTGCTTTGATAGTCAGGATTAATAGTTGTAAGCATAAAGTAAGCATTTGTTAAGTGTTGAAAATAAATGTTATAAAATCAGGGTTTAAGGGAGGAAGTTATGTTTTTGGGGACACAGTATTAAGCTGCTTCCTCCCCTGATTAAGCAAGATATTCTGGTGGGTATTTTACTTTTTTTCTGCTTTATAGGCTGTCTTCATTCTGACATATGGAAAACGGCTTTTAACTACTAGTGAATAATCAATTTTTCATTACAATTTTATTAACAGCAAGTAATTAATCACTCTCACAATTTTATTTAGAATGTTAGTTCAAATATCTGGCTGTAATTTTTTTCAGGCCAAATAAAAATGTGTAAACCGGTCATGTTTCAAATTGTCCCTTTAACCAATGATTTTCTTGAGAAAGAAAGCTTAGAAAATTTTCTAATTAGTGTTAAGACCTGATTTTCTGTGGCTCACTGCTTCGTGTATTCCGCTTCCTCAAATTATGCCGTAGGAAATGTCTTTAGAGCTTGGTGTTTTCTATTGATCTCTACAATTGTCCTCAGTAATTTAGAAGTTAACTGTGCAGTGATTTTTCAAGAATTCACTGGAGACTTGAGTCAGTACACACTTTTCTCCACCAACCAGGGGGCAAAGATTCTTGTAGCACCCCCCCTACCACCCCCATCTTAAGGCTGCCCTCATAAGATTGGGCTGCATGGACCCCAAAAGTTCATTTCTTCCATGTAAATTCTCTTATTCTATCAGCCTGCAGTTCACGCCTTAAATGTCTCTTCCCTCATAAAGAACCGAGAGGATTTGTGCAGCAAGACCCTACCTGAAAAACGAAAGATCATTAATTAGTAAGGTGCTTCTGGGCAACAGGAAATTTTTCATTGAAAAGGTTTCAAATCTAAGAACACAATTAACTTCTCTGTGGAAGAGCATTTCGGTTTTCTGTTCTAGTCCCCTTCACTATCGCAATTGAATGGTGTATGGCACAACAGAGGGAATTCGACTCCTCTCTCATGAACCCGTGCAGTCCTTTCCTCTTCCGTTTTGGCATCAACGGGGGGGATTTTAAATTTCACCTTTGTGAAGAAAAGTTAAGGAATATGTTTGAAGGATATAATATGCAATAAGTAGTTATTTTCTTAATGTGCATTTACTATCAGAAGGAGTTTTTAAAAATAAAAATTTTCATTTGTTAAGAGGAAAATGACAAATTAGGAAAAATAGTTACAATCAATGTGATAAGCGATTACCATGCCATCATATGATGAGAGAGAGCTTTTATAGTCTTACAAGAAACTTAAGACTCCAGTGAAAATAAGGAGAGAGGACATGGGCAGACAATTCAAAGAAATAGAAAGACCTGAGAATCAATTCTTATTAATAATCAAATAAATTAACATTGAAATAAGATGCATTAGAACAGAGATCTGTCTATCATCTATCTATCACCTATCATAATCATTTTGTATCAGTATGGACTCATGGATTCCTATTTCACTCAATGGGTTATAATTCTTACTGTATTTATTTTTATGCTTAAATGGCCCCTAGATTTGGTCAGCAGGAGGCCCTTCAGACTGAATCTTGTGTCTTTTTGACACTATTCCATCTTTGTTTTCTTATTTTTCGGCATAACAAGTTACTTAAGGCTGGTATTGAACTTCGGACACAAACCTGAAATCAGCAGCACTTCTGCAGGGAACCTCTTGTTCCTATTAGTAGAAAATGGTATTTAGAAACCAAGAGAGGGGTATTCAATGTTTGTTGCTATGAAGCCCCTTACTTAGTGAACAGAACTTGTGTGTGTGTGTGTGTGTGTGTGTGTGTGTGTGTGTATGCACATGTGTATTAGAAATCATGAGCTCATGCTGATACTCGAATCCAAATTCACAGAGTCCTTTACTTGCCTTTCTCTGTTGCATATTTGCATGTCCTTTTTTCTGCAGTGAGAACTTCAGTTTCTGGCAGTATCAACATATTTTACTCATTTGCTCATCCCTTTAAGGTACATAAAATAGTTTTGAAATTCATACACTTTTATTATCACAAACACAAACCTACGAAGACACATTCAAGATTTGTTTGCAATTCTTTTATTCTTCAGTTGGTGCTCAAAAGTAACTTGTTAGTTCTTTATTCCTCCCACAGAGTGCTTCTATCATTTGTTTAAAATACAGCTTGATTCATTCGTTTCTGTTTGCATTTGGTTTTAGATTTTCTGGGTTTTCCCCATCCTTGTTGGCTTACTTTTATTTTTTGAATATCTAGAACATGAACATGCTTTCAAAAGTATGTAAAAATGGATACTCAAGTATAATCAATGGCTCTTCTACCCTTTTTATCTCATTTTTTTTACCTCTTTGTAGGTGACCGATTTTTTTCCTCCAAACAAAGCATATTCTTGTATGTTTCCTGCCTTCCTCTCTTTTAAATACAAAGGTAGTATACTATACGTACATCTTTGCACTGACATAAAAATCACTCAATTTCATAGACAGTCTCTTCATTCTTTTTAACTACTGTATCATACTTCACTATAGGTCTGTTCCATAGTTAATTCATTCAGTCGCTTATGTTAGGGCTCTTAGGTAATTTTCAATATTTTTTAGTTGCAAATAATGTGGCAATGAATAACCTCATATTTTTGGAGGTGTAACTTCCAGGTAAATCCTGGAAAAGGGATAAATTGGATTGAAAGGTAAATGTGCATGCAGTTTTGTTTGATATCGTCAAAGTCCTCTCCATAAGGCTGTGTCACTTTGCATTCCCATTGGTGCTGTATGAGAGCTTGTTGTCGAGCTTGCAAATTTTGAATTTTGCCAAGGGTGAAAAGTGGTATGTCTTTGCAATTTTAAATTTTATTTATCTATAATGAGTGAAGTTGAATATTATTTTCATATGGTTAGAGTCATCTTAAACTCTTTTTTCAGTGAATTGACTGTTCATAACTTTTGCTCACTTTGCTATAGGATTTTTATTCATTTGCCCATTTTAATTTATTTGTCTATTATTTATTTATTTTTTTGCATCTGAAGTAATAACTCTTTATCTGTGATATATCTTACAGATTTTTCTACCAGTTTGTCATTTGTCTTTTGATTTTGCTTGTGCTGTTTTATGTCAAGTAAACTTAAAAAATAAATTGTATGTCGTCAAACACATCAATTTTTCTTTAATTACCTTCGAATTTTGAATCATGGTGAGTGAGTCTTTCTCTGCAGTCAGGTTATAGAAGTGATTATATTTTCTTCATCTATTGCTTTTTGATTTTTTAATAATGGCCATCCTGACTGGTGCAAGGTGGTTCTTTTCTAACACCAGTGGGGTTTAAATTTGCATTTCCCTGATGCTTGGTGATGCTGAAGGATTTTTTGTATGTTTGTTGGCCATTTGTGTGAGGGGGCTCTCAAAAAAACTTGGAATTATTTTTTGGAGGGTGGATCCCTTGTAGTACAGGCTTCCCCAGCTAGTTGAGTATTCGAGGAACTCATTGGCATTAGTGTACCAGCTAGCGTTGTTGTGAGAGGCTGCATTTTGCTTCAGTGAATTTTTTTGTGATTCTTTCGGGTGTTTCCCATTTCATGATGGGTGATTTACGAGTGCATCTGCCCACACCTCACTGAGTGTTCAGCAGTTTTTGACCCCAAATGTCATGACCCCCATGTCCCACTCCGCCTATTTACCTGATCTCACTCTGAGTGACCTTTTTTTTTGTTTCCTCAGATGAAAAAAATCCTCAAAGGGAAATGTTTTGCTGATGTGGAAGAGGTGAAACAAAAAATGGCAGAAGCACTAAAAGGCATCAACATTGACGAGTACAAAAACTGTTTTGGGCAGTGGAAATAGTGTCTCGATAGGTGTATTGCATCAAGTGAAGAGTGCTTTGAAGGTGACTGAAGTTTAAACATGCAAGAATAAATACACAATTTTTAATAAATAAACACTGGGTTTTTTGGGGGGAGGGAGTTCTCCCTCATATATTTTCTTTTTAGAGATGTTTGTTCATGTCATTTGCCCTTTTTAAAATAGGGTCATTTGCTTTTTTCTTGCTGATTTGTTTGAGCTCTTTGTAGCTTCTGGATATTAGTCCTTTGTCAGTTGTATAGTTTGTATCTCATCATCCCATTCTGTAGGTTCCCTGTTTGTTCTGTTGATTATTTCTTTTGCTGTGCAGAAGCTTTTTAGTTCAGTTAAGTCCCACTTGTTTATTTTGTTTTTGTGGCATTCGTTTTTGGGTTTTCTCCAATAAATTTTTTGCCTAGGCCATGTCCAGAAGAGTTTTACCTAGATTTTCTTCCAGGGTTTTTATAATGTCAGGTCTGACATTTAAGTTTTTAATCCATATTGAGTTAATTTTTGTATATGGTTAGAGACAGGGAACACATTTCATTTTTTCTGCACGCAGCTATTCAATTTTCTCAGTATCATTTGTTAAATAGGGTGCCCTTTCCCCAGTGTATGTTTTTGTCTGCTTTGTCAAAGATCAGTTGGTTATATGTATTAGGGTTTATTTCTGGATTCTCTATTCTGTTCCATTAGTCCATGTGATTGCTCTTGTATTAGTACTATGCTGTTTTGGGTTATTACAGACTTGTAGTATAATTTTAAGTCAGGTAATGTGATGCCTCCAACTTTACTCTTTTGCTTAGGATTGTTTTAACTATTCTGGCTCTTTTTATTGTTGTTGTTCTATACAAATTGTAGGATTAGTTTTTTCTAATTTTGTGAAATATGATGTTGGTAGTTTGGTAGAAATTGAATTGAATCTGTAGATTACTCTGGGCAATATGGTAATTTAAAAAATGTTGATTCTTTCATCCCATGAGCATGGGATGGTTCTCCATTTGTTTGTGTTTTCTACAATTTCTTTCATCAGTATTTTGTACTTCTCCTTGTAGAGTTCTTTCACCTCCTTGGTGAAATATATTTCTAGGTATTTTAGCTTTTTGGCTGCTATTGTAAATTGAATTGAGTTCTTTATTTGATTCTCTGCTTGGTCGCTATTGGTGTATAGAATTGCTATTGAGTTGTGTGTGTTGATTTTGTATTCTGAAACTTTACTGAATTCATTTATCAAGTCTAGGAGTCTTTTGGAATAGTCTTTAGGATTATCTAAATATAAGATTACATCATTGGCAATCAGAGATAGTTTGACTTATTCTTTTACAATTTGGATATTCTTTATTTATTTCTTGCTTGATTGTTTTGGCTAGGACTTCCAGTACTATATTGAATAGTAGTGTTAAAAGTAGACATCTTTGCCCTGTTCCAGTTCTGAAGGGAAATTAACTTAACTTTTCTCTGTTCTGGGTGACACTGGCTCTGAGTTTGTTGTATATGGCTTTTATTTTTTTGAGGAAAGTTTCCTCTATGCCTATTTTGCTGAAAGTTTTTCCATGAAGGAATGCTGGATTTTATCAAATGCTTTTTCTGCATCTATTGAAATGATCATATGATTTTTGTTATTATTTCTGTTTATGTGGTGGATCATGTTTATTGACTTGTGTATGTCAAACCATTCTTCCATCCCTGGGATAAAACCCACTTGATTGTGATGGATTGTTATTATTTATTTTTATATGCTGTTGAATTTGGTCTGTAAATATTTTGTTGAGGGTTTTCACATCTATCTTCACCAGGGATGTGAAGTTTTCTTTTTTTGTTTTTGGTCTGTAGTTTTCTTTTTTTGTTGTGTCTTTTCCTGACTTTGGTATCAGGGTGATACTGGCTTCATAAAATGAGTTAGAGAGAATTCCTCTTCAATCTTGCGGAATTCAGCTGTGAGTCCATCAGGCTCTGGACTTTTTTTGTTGTTGTTTTTGAGAGACTTTTAATTACTATTTCAATCATACTATTCATTATTGGTCCATTCAGGATTTTTATTTATTTTTGATTCAAGGTTGAAGATTGTATGCATCCAAGAAATTATCCGCTTCCTCTAGTTTGTTTATGTAGAGGTGTTCATGATAATCTTGAATGATCTTTTGTATTTCTGTTATATCAGTTGTAATTTCTAATTGAGCAAATTTGAATTTTCTTTCCTTGTTTCTTAATTAATCTAGCTAGTGGTCTATCAATTTTGTTTATCTTTTTAAAGAAACAATTTTTGTTTCACTGATCCTTTGTATTTTTTAAAAATTTCAATTTCATTTAGTTCTGCTCTGATCTTTGTTGTTTCTTTTTTTTCTACTAGCTTTGGGTTTGGTTTCTTCATGTTTTCCTAGCTCCTTTAGGTATGATGTTAAGTTGTCAATATGAGATATTTCAGTTTTATTAATGTAGATCTTAAGTGTTATACATTTTCCTCTGAAACAGCTTTTGTTGTGTCTTGGAGGTTTGGATCACTTGCTTAATTGTTATCATTCACTTTGAGGAATTTTTAAATTTTATTTTGATTTCATTGTTGACTCAAGGATCATTCAGAAGCAGATCATTTAACATCCATGTTTTTATTTTGTTTTGTGAATTGTACTTAGATTTAATTTCTAGTTTTAATTCACTGTGGTCTGAGAAGGTGCTTAATATGATTTGGAGTTTTTGAATTTATTGAGACTTGATTTGTGGCCTATCATATAGCCTATCTTGGAGAATGTTCCATATGCTGATGAGAAAAATGTATATTTTGTAGTTTTGAGGTGGAGTGTTCTGTAGATGCCTGTTAGTTCCATGTGCTCTAGGATTCTGTTTAACTCCAATGTTTCTTTGTTGACTTTCTGCCTTGATGATATGTCTATTGCTGTCAGTAGAGTGTTGAAATCTCCCACTATTATTGTATTGCTGTCTCTCTCTCTCTCTCTTTTTTAGGTCTGGTAGAATTTGTTTTATAAAGCCGAGGGCTCTGGTGTTAGGTGCATATGTATTTAAATTGTTATGCTTGGAGAGACCTTGTCTGTAAACACACACACACATACACACACACACACACAAATTGTTATGTCTTCCTATTGGATTGATCCCTTGATCATTATATAATAACCATCTTTATATTTTTGTACTGTTGTGAATTTCAAGTCTCTTTTATCTGATATGAAAGTGGCTACTTGCTCATTTTTGGTTTGCATTTACACGAAATATTTTTTTCCATCCCTTTACCTTGAGTTTTTAGGAGTCTTTATGTGTTAAGTGGATCTTTTGAAGGCAACAGATATTTGTCAATTATTCTGCCAGTCTATATCTTCTGGTGGAACATTGGGACCATTTACATTCAGGGATGATAATGTAAGGTACTATGCCATTCATCATGCTGGTTGTTATCTAATTGCTTATTTATTTATTCGTTTATTTTATCTATTATGTTGTGTTCCATAAGCCCTGTGAACTTCATGATTTCCAGCATTTTTCTACTGCTGTATTTCAGCCTTTTAATTCAATGTTCAGAACTCCTTTGAGTATTTCTTGTAGAGCTTGTCTAGTAATGACAAATTCCCTCAGCATTTGCTTGTCTGAGAAAGATATCATTTCTCCTTCATTTATGAAACTGAATTTTGGAGGATACACTATCCTTGGGTGACTCTTATTCTGTTTGAGGAGATTGAAAATGGGGCCCCAGTCCCTTCTGGTTTGCAGGGTTTCTTCTGGGAAGTCTGCTGTTAGTCTGACAGCTTTACTTTTGTAAGTTATTTGATGTTTTGGTGTAACCACTCTTAAAATTTTTTTCCCTTGCATTAACTTTGCATAACTTGATGATTATATGCCTTGGGGATAAACTTTTTGCAATGAATCTTCTGGGGGTTCTTTGGGCTTCTTGTATCTGGCTGTTTAAATCCCTGGCAAGGCTAGGGAAATTTTCCTCCATTATTCCCTCAAATAGGTTTTCTAAACCTGTTTTTTTCTTTTCTTCTTCAAGAACACCTATGATTCTTAAGTTTGGGCATTTTACATAATCCCACATTTCTTGGAAACTTTATGCCATTCTCTTGATTCCTTTTTCTTTATTGTTGTCTAATCGAATTAATTTGAAAGGCTTGTTCTTCAAGTTCTGGGATCTTTTCTTCTACTTGTTCTAGTCTACTGTTAAAACTTTCCACTGCATTTTGTATTTGCCTGAAGGATGATTTCATTTCCAGAATTTCAGTTTGTTTTTTAAAAAATTATTTATTTATTTATTTTAAAGATGTTGGGTACAATTTAGGATTACGTGCATAAACGGTCATCATACAGTTAAAGTTGGGGCCTCCCCTCAGTCCCGACTTTGCCTGGTTTAAGGTTGGGTACCCTTGTTGATATTATGTGCTCCCGCTACCTTTCCCTGGCTATGTTCCACTATTGCCAATCCTTTCCTTATAGTATCATGATAAATATTCAGGGTCAGGTGTCTCTTTGGAAAATTTTTAATTCCTGTCCTAAATCATTTTTTAAATTTCTTTACTTTGGTTTTTAACTTTCTCCTAAATCTCATTGAGCAATTTTATAACCAGCCTTTTGAGTTCTATCTCAGGGATTTCCATGATTTAATTTTGGTTAGGGCTCATTGCTGAAGAGTTAGTTTGGTTTTTTGAGGGTGTTGAAGGGCTCTGTTTTTCATATTATCACAATTATTTTTCTGGTTTCTTCTAATGTGGGTAGACTACTCTTATTTAAGATTGACAGGGGGGCTGATGTGGGCACTATATGGATCCCTTGGTTATATATAGCTTTGGTGTGGTGAGTTTCTCAATTACCATCTGAGATGGTCCTGTGCTCAGTACCTGCACAGGCTCAAAGTGTCCTGAGTGGTCAGTGTGGCTTGGATAGTGGTGTTAGCTGAGATCTGGAATCAGACCTTTCCCAAAGCTGAAGTATTATATTGGTGTGATGGGCTTTGCTGTTGACCTCTAGCTAGGAGTTGGTGCTTGTGGGTGATAGCCAACATTGGTGGTGGGTGTGGGCTTTCTGCTTGATGTGTATTGTTCCAGGGAAGTACCCAGCCAACTTAGAAATAGGGAGGGGCTAGGAGGATTACCCAAATTCTCTATTTGCTTTGAGCCTTTGAGGGGAGTTTAGGGGAATGGAACTCAAGGTCTCCACCTGCATGCACTTTTGGCTACCTTAGTAGGGATTGGGAGGAAGTCTCTGGCCACTGGGGTAATGCTTCTCCACTGCATCTGGAAGCTGCCATGGTTTGTGCCAGATCCAGGCAAGAGTATGGCTAATTCCAGCCCAAGTCAATTGATTTTTCTGCTTTTTGCACAATGTGGCTATTATCATTTATTTGATGCGTTGTGGGGTGTGCTGCTGTTCTTGTTCCTTTCTGGATGCTCTGATGCCATTTAAAGCTATTGAAATAATAATAAAAAAGAAACAGAAAAAAACACCATTTATTAAAACATTTAGCTTCACCCTAATAATTTGAGACACTACCTTTACCAAATGCTTTATCAATTTTTTTATCAAAAATTTTTCATATATAGTTGGATCTGTTCCTCAATTTTTTATTCTAGTCTCTTGGTCTGCCTACTTTTCATAAGTACTACACTATTCTATGATATATTATAATATCTAGTAGGGCTCAAATTCTCCTACAGCGTTTCTCTTTCAGTGTATTCTAAGTGTTATTGCATGTTTATTTTTCCATGTGAACTTTAGTATCATCTGTTTAGCTTTAGAAGAGAGCTTGCTTTAAAAAAAAAATTGGTATTGCATGAAATTTAAACATTACTTTAGGGAAAAACTGACATTTTGATCATGTTGCAAGACAAGTCTTTCCACTTATGAGTGTTTTATAATTTTAGTCATATGAACATTTCTTATTAAGTTTATTCCTAAGCATTTTCTCTTTTTCCTTGCCATTGTAAAAAAGATTTTCTCTTCCATCACATCTTTTTTCTATTACTTCTGTACATAAAGTTTGTTGATTTTTGCATTTATATCTTTCCACCCTAAGGAATTCTTTAATTTTTTGAGTTCTTTTATCATTAGTTCTCTAGGAATGTCAAAATATATAAAAGCCTCTACAAGTAAAGATAGTTGTACTTTTTGGTACCTAATTCTTATGCCTCCGATTGTTCTTTTGTCAAATGGAAATGTCAAATGTTGCCTAACTCCAGTCTCCAATTGTTTTCTTTTGTCAAATGGAAAAGTCAAATGTTGCCTAACTCCAGCACAGTGTTAAATACCAGTGAAAATAGTGGGCAGCCATACCTTGTTCCTGACATTAATGGTAATACTGCTAGTGAGTACTCAGTAGTTAACATACAGACTTTTAAATAATATGTATTTTTTCATGTCAAGGAATTATTCATCCATTTCTATTTTCTCAATAGTTTCTGTTAGGAATGGGAGTCATATTTTGTCTCAGTTGTTTTTAGTAGCTATAGAGGGAATTATATAATTTTTGTTCTTAGAAATATTAATAGAGCGAATTATGTTAATATGTTTTCTGATATCATATCCTTGTATCCCTTGTATAAACTCCACATAGCCATGTTGATTATTTTCTTTAAGTGCTGTTGGAACCTGTTCTGTAATATTTTACTTAGGTTTTGTATTGATATTTATAGGTGATATTAGTCTGACATTATTTTTATTGATTTTTAAATAAAAAACTTAAAGCTTAATTTTCTTTTACTCTTTGAAATAATTTATGTAGCATTAGAACTCTCTGGTTCCTAAGAGTTTGATAGGCATTAAAAAAACATTTTGGGGGTGGAGGGGTGATATTTCTTGATATTTATTTCTTGATAATAGGTGTGTTAACTTTCTATCTTTATTAGAGTCAATTTTGATCACTTGTATTGCCCTAGAAAAATTCCCAGTTCATTGAAGTTTTTAGATTTATTTGCATAGAGATAGACAAGAATATCTTCTTATTAATAGTTATTTCCTCTTTTTCATTTCTTAGTTTGTATATTTGCACTTTCTTCCTTTTTTCTTGATTAAATTGCCTCTTTATCTGTCTAATTCATTAGTTTTTCAATAAGATTCAAAATTTTGATTTTGAAATTTTGCTGTTTTCAAATATCTACAGCATTAATTTCTACTTTTATCTTTATCTTCTGTTCTAGTCATTACTTCTGGTTTACTTTCTTGCTCTTTTTGTATTGGGAATTTCATTTACTTATTTCCATTCTTTCATTAAATTTATGTAAATATTTAATGTTGTGAATTTTATTTTACCAATGCCTTAAGTGTATCCAACAGACTCTTGACATGTAGTATTCATGTCATTAATATTATTCAGAAGTTCTGTATTTTCTGTTTATATTTCCTTTCACTTTTCCAAGTAGTTGTTTAATAAAATAAAGAAAATTTTCCAGATGGAAGGGACTTTTGGATTGCATTTTATCCTTTAGTTTTATTGCATTCTGATCAGCATGTGTTGTTCATAATGTTGCTATTTTAAGTAATTTATGACATTTTCTTTGTTAAATAAATACATCTTTTTTCACCTAGCACATTATCAATTCTGGTGAGTTTTATTTTGTATCCAAAAGAATGTGCTCTTTACTATAATGATGTAGTGTTATATTTTATACATGTATTAAATAAGCTGTATTCTACTAATTATGTTAGTCAACTCTTCTATATCTTTATATTTTTCCATTTGACTAGTTTTATGCTAGAGTGGTATAAGTATCAAATTTTTCTATTCTTTGTAGATTTCCATGTCTTTTCTCCTTGTATCATAATTTTTGATTTACATACATATGTGCTTTCTGTGTTTTTGGTGTATAGATATCCATAAATTTTTTTTAGATTGGAAAATATAGTCTATTTAGAAACTAAATTAGAAAGAGAGAAAGAGAGAGGAGATTCACTTCCCCAAGGGAGAGAAGGGAGTCAAAGTTAGGAAACATGGTGGCCATAGCTCAAAGAGCCATGTAGACACACCAGAGTTTAACAAAGCAATGGCCAATGGCTGCTTGAGGTTGAAGGCTTTTAAACAATCCCCTTGATGGGGGCAAGACATTAAAGTGGTTGGGTGGTGGTCTGCTCCACGCCATCACGGAGTATTAATTCTAATAGTATATGCTTGTACACAGTGCCTTGTAAACAGATACTAAAGATGCTTAGCAACTCCATTGCTCTCTGGCCTCCCATCCTCTCCTCTTACTCTAGACAGGTAGGAATATCTTTATGCCCCTACCTAGCAGGAAGC